>CAUYSK010023071.1:0-22412 GCA_963575035.1 Avahi laniger | reverse complement strand
GTGTACCTCCTTAATATTTTGAAATAAAAACTATTTTAAAATAAAGATGTGTGCCCAAAAGTAATAAATTATTACTATTCTGAAATAATAAATTTTACACACAGAGATAAACACGTTGCCTTTTCAATTGGAAAACCCTACATATGAGGTTTTTTTAATGAATAATATTGTATTAGTGATCATATTATGACCTCCAGAGAACAAATAAACAGACTGAATAAAGTTGGACAATTAAAAAAAACAGTTAAAAAATGGTTTCCGAATCTTTCCTGGCAACAGTGATCTAAATGACTCTTCTATTTTCTGCTGAATTTATCTGACTTTTTCCACTAAAGTATTTCTTATTTAGAGGCATAAATCATTATTTGACATCATTCCCTTCACTACAAGATAGAAATTTCAGGAGCTGTGCTTATAAAGTGCTGACATTCATTTGCTGAGATTTATAGTTATTTAAAAAAGTGCAACTGTCAACATCTGAGAATCATTCTTTCTGATTGTATACCTGATTTGAGATTTTGTATCTTTTCTAACATAAAAAAAGCTATTGGCAAGTTAAGCAATCTAGCATTTTGTCAGGTTGAATGCATAATTCTATCTCCATTTGCTTCTGAAATCATAGTTGGATTTTTAAAAGTTTTATGTGTGTGTGTATCTGTGCATGCATACACAAACACACATGTAATGCCAGTGGAAAGAGAAATGAAGAGTGCAAAAATGAAATTTGAGAATATAATAATTGTCTACTTAATACAAATAATAAATTTGTTTTTGTATTTTATATGAAATTATAAAGATAAGAAAAAGTGCTAGACATCTCTAATCATCAGGGAAATGCAAACCAAAACCACAATGAGATATCACTTACCTCCATGAGAATGACTTTTATCAAAAAGTCCCAAAACAATAAATGTTAGCATGGATGTGGAGAGATAGGAACACTCATATACTGCTGGTGAGACTGTAAACTAGTACAACCTTTGTGGAAAGTAATATGGAGATACCTCAAAGAGCTACAAGTAGAACTACCATGTGATCCAACAATCCCATTACTGGGCATTTGCCCAAAAGAACAAAAGACATTCTATAAAAAGGACACCTGCACCCGAATGTTTATAGCTGCACAATTCACAATTGCAAAGAGGTGGAATCAACCCAAGTGTCCATCAGTACATGAGTGGATTAATAAAATGTGGTGTATGTATACTGTGGAGTTCTACTGAGCCATAAAAAACAATGGTGATCTAGCACCTCTTGCGTTATCCTGGATAGAGCTGGAGACCATTCTGCTAAGTGAAATATCACACGAATGGAAAAACAAGCACCACATGTACTCACCATCAAATTGGTTTTAACTGATCAACACTTATGTGTGCATATAGTAATAATATTCATCGGGTGTCAGGCAGGTGGGAGGCGGGTGGAGGGGATGGGTATATTCATACCTAATGGGTGCAGTATGCACTGTCTTGGGGATGGACATGCTTGAAGGTCTGACAAGGGTGGGACAAAGGCAATATATGTAACCTAAAATTTGTACTCCAGTAATAAGCTTAAATAAAAAAAATTTTTTAAAAAGGAAACCATGAAACAAGAAGTAAAATCTCCTATGTGAAGTAAATACATGACAATTTATCATAGGTCATCATCTTCACAAACCAATATGGAGGTGACAAATCATGAAAAAATCGTTGACTGCAAAGACTGTCTTTCACCTGTAGTTTAATTTACCTGACCAAATACGCTTATTTCATGTCTACTGTCTTTATAATATATCTAAAGGATGAATTGTTCTCCAGTAACATTCCTTTAAATGCTGGAGTCCTAATTGTATAGTACATTCACTAACATCTTAATGGCTGGTCTGGCCATGACATGCCGGTTGCAATTTAAATGAAATAGTGGAAAAACCAGCATGATGTATTTAAAACAATGGAATTTAGGAACAATCCGTAGAACAACTGGCATTAAATTTGTAAGCACAATATTGAGAATTTGAATTATTTTGTTACAATGAGTCTATTTTATTTTTTCTAGAAAAAATTTTAATAAAAAGTGAAGAAAACAGTGATTTGATGAGCAGTTAATATGACTGATATAAATATTTATAATTTATGTACTTACATATTCATTTATTAATATATTTATCCATTATAAGTTATCTATATATTATTATATATTGATCTATCTATCATATATGTTACTATATATAATAAAAATACTATGTAAAAATATATAACCTATGTGTTTATAGCATTTATTATATATACTTATTGTGTCTTTCTTACTGGCATACATAATATTTATCCAACAACTCTCTCTTGAACTTCTGCCACCAGCTACATGCTTGTGCTTGGTACAGAGGTGTCTGGGTGAACCAAAAGGGAAACTTCCTGTAACTATAAGCTCACAGTCTGGTGGCAAAAAGTGACTTAAAAAGAGTGGTTCCAGTAAAGTATAATGCATTATTTTGTAGAGAATAGACATGGTTTGATTTGATCAGTGCTAGCTGGTGGAGAGTAGGTTCTTGACATTCATTCCTGTAACAAGTACCATTCCCTGAGTGAGTACTTCATGTTACAATTGTGTTAAAAGTTTATTTTATTTTAAAACAAACAAGCAAAAACCACTAAGGGACATATTATTATTGTTCTTATTTAATATATGAGAGAATTGAAGTTAAGGATCCAGGTAATTTCTTCAAAGTGACAGAACAATTAATTTGTGATGATAGCGTATTAATGTCAGAGTGACAAGGAATTCAAAACTCGTAATCATGGCACTAGTAATTGCCTACAGTTACAGCTTGTAAGTTTGTCTCTAAAAAGATGTATCAGGCTTTGTAATTCCATTGTTGTTTGCTAGTAAGTCAGTTTCTTATTGTGCATTTTATTATTTTCTTATTGAACTTAAGTATCCTCTGCTGATGAAACTATGCTGTGTAAATTTCTTAATTCAGGTTGACAGATGATGGCAATCTTCTCTAAACTCATAAGTACATCCTGTGCATTTGCTTTTCCACATTTCAGTCTGTTTTGTTATCCTTTCCATCTCATTTTTTCCTCCAATACACACAATTTGTAGTTCGCCAATGCCTTTCTCTCTCAATGTGTTCACACCACATAGGGTATACAACTGTTATAATATGGACTCAGGTTTAATAAGTTTATGGTGTACTAAGGGAAATATACATATATTTATATAAAACACATACATGTACAAACATGTACATATATACACATATATGCATACACATGTATACATATAAATGTATATATTGTTATGAAATCTAAATTGCTGGTGCCTTCGATAGGTAGGTAGACACATGTACATAATAAAAAACAAACCAATCCAATGAGAGCATGTGCGTGATATTACAGAAGAGCACGGTAAGAATTATGATGGGCTAAGACTGAGTGGAGGGTTATTGAGATATATTGAACAGCCCAGGAAAATGCAAAGGGAAGTGACAGGGCGTGGAATGCTGACAGAAGGACTTGTTGAAAATTGAACATCAGGCTAGGTGACAAATAAATGGAGAATATGAGAGACCTCTAAAACTCAATCCTGGCTAACTTGACAAAACATTGGTGCCAAAACGGACATGGGCTAATCTGAAAAATGTTAAGCAGGTTTGGAGAAAATAACATACATTTGATTTTGATCCAAGTTGAAATCAAGCTGAAGAAAAGTAGAGACTGATGCTTGAGAGAGCCTAAGAGCAAGAGCTAAATATCTTTTATTGACTTACACAGGTTGCATTTAAAGCCACAGGAATGGATTAGAATGCTGAACAAATTAGTTTAAACATGGAGATCAAGAAGACATCTTTGGGAAGAAACTCAAAAGGTGAAAGAGAAAACCTTGCCAGGAGGGAATATGCTACCAAATGTCGACTAGTTCAGTATCATAGAAGCTAAGGAGGAAAACATTTCAAGAAAGAAGGGATGGTCAATAGTGGTACATGCAGACTGATCTAGAAAGGCTGAAGGCTAATGGGGGAAAAAGAACACAGAAGGTTTTGATGAGTAGGTCATTGGCAATGTTTGAGGGTAATTTCTGTAGAATGGAAAGGTCAAATGCCATAATGAAAGTGGTTGTAGAGTTTTTGTATAGCAAACACAGAAAAAATTCTATTTTTAATTAATAAATTCATTTAACGTGCATTATCAATAATTTTGCATATGATTTTTTTCTTTGAAAATCATCTTTGATGGAAGAGGAATCATACCTTTCTAATTCAATTTTATGATGTCTCTAACATCACCTTGAGTTCTTAGCTGCTGTGGATAATCATGATGAATGATATTGGGGAAAAAACAGTATGTTTAGAGAAATTCTTGTGGAATTATAGTATTGGCTATACTATGGGTTTAAAACTCAAAACCCAGCTGTCTGGCAACTGCCAGAGCCAATCAGCTATCAGTTAGGATTTAGAATTTGCATTGCAAATAACCACCTGGTAATGATAGTTGCCATTTGCCACTGCTTACACATTGCACATAATGGATTGCTTTGGGAAGGCCAAGTATTCAACAGGCAGGCAGCTAAAACTGTGTCTGAATTTTTGTGCCAAGAGGAAAATGTGCCCGTATTTTTAATATGACTTTAAATTATGAAAATCTTCTTATCACGGTTTTTAAAGGTTTGGTTTATTTTTTTTTAACCTTAAACATTTTCAAGAAATTTTCAAACTGCCTCATAATTTTTTTTAGTAAGAAATATTCCTTTTAATCATTGTTCCAACTAGGGATTTTTCCTAATTATCCCCTTGCCAAAGAATCCAAACAAAATAATTTCCCATGAAAATGTCCCTTTCTGCCTTCACTGTCATATTTAACTCTGAAATGATTAACAAATGCCAATTATGGAAGTTCTTCCCAAATGAAACTTTGGATGCATATTAAAATAAATGTGAAGGATTATTTCTCAACTTGGTAAAACAAATGCTGACACTTGTTTCCTCATCTTTCATTAATTTACAAGAGTCTGTTTATTAAGGATAATGATGGAGCCAATTTGGAGGACTATGTGAACCAAACTTACCTATCCCGTTGCTCATTTTACATTTCTATTATATTCTGACACTTAAACATAAAAAAAGAAATACCTTGAGCTTTAATATTTCAGAATTTTATTGATTTATATGAGTGGTTGAGTGCTTTTTTGAATCATCAATTTGAAACAACATAAATAATGAGTGAAAAGGTCTAATCTAAAATATTACCTCTCTCAATATCCATATCAAAGATTTTTATATGATTATGTTCAATGGCTCCTTTATAGTAATTAACAGCATTTGGTCACTTGGCAACATGTGTGGTAAATTTGAAAAAGCCTAACAAGACAGGGTTAGTACCCTACATTCTAGAAATGTAATATTCTCCCATATTTTTACAATAAGGATATTATTCAAGAGTCTGTCAGATATGATTTCCCTAGTAAGTTTAGGTAAATTTTATTCAGAAAGATGATAAACTTATGTGTCAAACAATCCCATGGAGAAATAAAGGGGATTTTCAGAATTCAACTTTATTATTGTCTGCTATTGGTAAGAAAAGAAATAAAATATAATAGTAGTTACAGTCTATTTTATGACAATATCAAATCATTTGAGTAAAAACAATTAGTTGATTGGCAGAATCATATAGAAAGAATAAACTAAAACAGTATTGCTGGCAGGGCGCGGTGGCTCACGCCTGTAATCCTCGCACTCTGGGAGGCCAAGGTGGGCAGATGGTTTGAGTTCAGGAGTTCGAGACCAGCCTTAGCAAGAACGAGACCCCGTCTCTACTAAAAATAGAAAGAAATTAGCTGGACAACTAAAAATATATAGAAAAAATTAGCCAGGCATGGTGGCGCATGCCTGTAGTCCCAGCTACTCGGGAGGCTGAGGCAAGAAAATGGCTTGAGCCCAGGAGTTTGAGGTTGCTGTGAGCTAGGCTGATGCCACGGCACTCACTCTAGCCTGGGCAACAAAGCAAGACTCTGTCTCAAAAAAAAAAAAAAAAAAGACATATCAGGGAATATTTTCCTTAAATAAAATAGAATAGAAAAAAAATGCACGAGACTACTTTGGAAACTACAGCCTTAAAGAATGGATTGCTTTTCAAAGAAGACACTGTGGCCATTGTCTAATGAGTGCTGGACTGGATGTCCACTAAACTCTAGTCCAAATCCGAGTTCTTCATCTCAGATAGTAATACCTGCCATCCCAATCTCACAAAGATCAAAAATAAAAATGGGATATTATATGAGAAAACACTTGTGTATCATGAAAGTACTAACACATAAGATATTGTTATTGCTAACAAAGTAATAAATAACCCAGCAAGTACTTCCAGGTTAGAAAGATTTATTGCTACCAAATAAAAGTCTCTTAGGTTCTGATTCTCTCACAAATAGTTTAGCATAAAGCTCTAAGTCCTCTTCCTGTGGAATCAGCAAAGCCAGTTAGTAAAAAGAAGGCTAGCTTCCTCGGAAGAACACTCATTCCTGGCACATCTGGAGTGATATGACAGGACATTTGACAATGATCTAATGACAGGACAGGAATTTAGCTTCTCTGGGCCAGAAAATGAGGTGTCAGAACACGCAGAGAAGTGTCAGGTCAGACCGTGTTAATCTGAACAAGAGGCCAGATGATGCTGGGTGAGAGGTAATGTCATTCAAGCCCAAGCTGAAAACATGCTCACATCACATCCAAGAGAGTCAAAATGCTTTTATTTATTCAGCAAACTCTATGAAGTCCCTGCATTCCATGGTCTCTGCCACCAAGTAACCTTTTGTAAAGGGTAGTGGGAGTGAGGTTACGGAGCACTTGAGATTTCACCTGAGAATTTTAAATATTATCCCTAAAATTTGCCTACAGAATTTCAGTAGAAGAATGGCAAGATCAATCTTGATTTTTAGAAAGATAGTAGGACTCCCTTTAAGATAGGAAGAGCAGTTAAGGGCAGGTATCTCAGCAAAAAAGAATGAATTCCGAACTAATAGTAAAGAGAGATGGAGAGGAAGGTGCAGGTTCTAGATGGAGGCTCTACTGGGTTTGGTGTCTGATAGGATTGGAGAAGGAGAAAGAATTCTAGAATGTGGCCTAGATTTCCTGATTGGCATCTGAAATGATGCTGGTGCCACTCACCAGGCTACAGAATACAGAAGGAGAAAGAGTAGGCTGGGGGAGGGGGTGGTAAGAATGAAGAACTCTGGGGTAGGGGCATCCTGATAGAGATAGTTCTGGGATGCAGGCAGAGTTCTCGCCTGGACTGAGAGTTGTCAGCAAGTGGGAGAGAATCAAAAGCATGGAGTGTAGCTTGGCTAGGCAGCTTGTAGACAGTAAAGAAACCATAGACCCAAGGTCAGAATCCTGGGGACACCAAAGTGCACAGAGGAAGAGAAAGTCTCACGGGATACCAAGAACGACCAACCAAAGAAGTGGGAAGAAACCCAGGAGAAAGCAGTAAGTGATGCCATGCAGAGCCAGAGGTAGATGTTCATCAAATTCACCCAGAATGAGCAACACCAGGTCTTCAAGTTTATGTTCTGCAATTCCAAAGAAATGAACAATGGAATTTTTACTGGGTACCAGACCTTTTCTAAAAGTCTTCTGGGAAAACAGAAAATTATAAGATGCAACTCTTGTTCTCAAAGCACATCAATCTATTGATAAAAATTTGATTATTAACTAAAATGAAGGTATGAACGCTGAAAGCCATGAGGGGTCAGAAAGGGGGTGGGGAGCAGGCAGTACTTAAGGAAGGTTTGTGGAGCAGGAATTTGATGCTTGAAAGGCGGCACAATTCTGGGAAACAGTCTGGGGGTGGGGGTCCACAAAACAGAAACAAGGGCCAGAATGGAAAGAAAAAGGGCCCTCTTGGGGGGGTGTGCAACTTGGCTGGAATCCGTGCTGTGTCCTTACCTACACTGTTCCTTAAAGCCATATCCGATGACATGCAATTCCTCTAAAATGCCAAGCTTCCGTGCCTCCTGGCCTTTGTATGTGCTGTGGCCACTGCCTAGCATGCCTCACATCCCTTCATGCACCAAAGTCCTGTCATATTCCAAAGCTCCTCTTGGAAGTGTTCTATGATGCACACGCTTGCCCTAGACTGATCACAGACTGTGAGTTCCTTGAGGGTATAATCTATGTATGACCAGATCCAAATTTAATATTATTAAATGCACAATATCACATATGTTAAATAAATAACTGAATGCTAAGCAGCAACACGAAACCAGCTGAAAGAAGCAAAGAAGATGCCTTGAGAAGCAACGTGTTTTTTCACTTATTTGCCAGGTGTTTGAGTTTATAAATTTACTTTACATCATTCCAATGTGAGACAAACTGACAGATCAATAGATTTCATAGTGGCAGTGTGAGGCCTGAATTAGATTTGGGGAGAAGCAAACATCATCTCTAGATTTAGAATTTTTTTTTTAGCCTATCAACTTCTTAACCACAAAATGAATTTTAATCCGAAGCAGGCCTGGTAATCACTTCTCAAATATTACAGCATAAGTATCAGATCCCCTGGAGCCTGGGGGCCTAGCTTTAAGGAAGGATAAATATTTCCCTCTTTGACTCTTTAATATTCAGAGTTATTGGCTTGAGAGAATTGTAATTAACCAGATGCCACTTCCTACTGTCCTGGGCTGTGCCTGCCCTGCTACCCGGCCCATGCCACCAGCACTGGCAGGGAATGGCATCAGCAGCCCTTACTCCTCACCTCTTAGCTGGAATTAATTCTCTTTTACATACTCGTTCAGCTCACCCCGGTGAAGAATACAGGCTCCACAGCCAGACTGCTCCTGTTTCAAACCTGGTGACAACATTTTCTAGCTAAGGGACTTTGGGAAAGTTACTTGACTTTCCTGAGACTCAATTTCCTCGCTTGTAAAGTGAGGATTACAATACAACTACCTCATGGAGCAATGGTTCTCAACCATTTTATGGAGTGATTTTGCTTCCAGGGGACATTTTGCAGTATCTGGAGCCATTTTTGGTTGTTGCAGCTAGGGGAAGAATACTAGTGGCATCTGTTAGATAGAGGCCCAGGGATGCTACTAACATCCTGTGATGCACAGGACCACTCCCACAACACAGAATTATCTAGCCCAGACTGGCAACAGTGCCAAGGTTGAGAAACCCTGCTCACGGGGTTATTACAAAGGATTCATTGAATGTGGGCTCTTCCTCACCTCATGATCCAAATCCCATCATTTCCCTTGGCCCCCATATGTTCTTCTTCCTATCCCCAACACAAATGTCCTGACACAAGCGCACATCTTTTTCTACCTTTTCACATCAGTGCCTTCTCCCTACCTACTCTTCACATGGCCAAACCTGATCCATTCTTCAAATCAAAACTCAAATCTAAAAAAAAAAAAAAAACCCAAATCTACTTCCTCTTAAATCGATTCCTGGTGACCCTAGCCCATCAGCCTCTCTCTCTCTTCTGGACATGGTCACCCTGGGCTTGTTACTTATACTTCTGGAACTTATTTTCTTCATCTTTAGGCCAGGAATTGATGGGGTCTTTTATGGATCCCAGTATCCATGATCCTTCTCCAACCATGTATCAAAACTATTGAGAAATAAGGCAAAGTTGGAGAAAGAAACCTTCAGAGTAAGGCAGTTTGAAACTCCAAAGTCTATGTCTATAGGTATTATTAATATTATTTGAGCATGTCTTCTAGCTTTTCCTTGATTTATTTATGATTTAAAGTGGGCAGTTCTCCCACATAAGGAAAGAAGGAATGTGAGAGCTCTTTGCGTTTAATTACTTGGAGGAGAGTGTAACAGAAAAAACCAAATGACTATTAAAATCCTAGCCTCTTGCCTCTCTCTGTTCCTCAGCCCCAGGCTCTCAGAAGTAGAAGGTGGACCATATGTTCCAATAAGCTTCACCCTCAGAAGCTTTTAGCTTCCATTAATAAAAGTAATTGAGAGCAATGAAACATTTGGATCTCACTTTAATAAGTCAACAAAATGTAAATGAGGACTGTGGTTGGCAGGAGACTTTTGTCCTGGAAAAGGAGACATCTCTTCCACCTGCAGCCTCTCTATTTAGGGCTTGTGATGGAGGAAGGGATGAAACCCTGTGGATAGAAAGCCATCTGTAGGTGAGGTTTGAGAAGACTGAGAAGCCCCCAAGCCCTATGTGCCTCTGACATTCATCCTATACAGTGCCTGAAATCCCACAGTTAGTGGCTCAATTCATTCCACCATCTGCAGGTGGACCAAACATTGCCTTTAAGACTAGCCCTGTCCCCAGGGCACAGCCATCGGAAAGAAGGAACAGCCATGGTGCCAAGAAGCATGCGGGAAGCTGACAGCTACCACAGGAACTATCTGTAATGCTTGCTAAAAGGAAAAATTCCTTCATTCACACATTCAGCAAATCTAGTATGCCAGGCCTGCCAATCAGGGTAATGAGGAGTATTTAAACTCTCCAAGATCTGATGTCTCCTGGACTCTCTGAACTTGATCCATTGATTTTGCTATATGGAGGGCAGGTTGGCAATATTTATGGAACTTGAGGTGTACTCACTCTGTGACCCAGCAACCCCACTTCTAAATATTTATCATACAGATATCCTTGACATATGGAAAGTGGCATGTATACATAAACATTCATGGCCACATTTTTCATAATAACAAATAATTAGAAACAACCTAGATGTCCATCAAAAGAAGAATGTTAGATAAATTATTACTGCTGTGAAAAAGAGGTCATTGTTGTGTATACCACAATGAAAGGCCATCTGATGTGTTTTGTTAAATGAAGAAAACAAGGTGCAGGACAGTGTGTGGGAAAAAAAGACCATTCTGAATATCCACCTATGTTTGTAAAAGCGCAGTCTCTGGAAGCCGGTAATGGTGGTTGGCTCTGGGAAGAAGAAATGGGTGGAACAGGGGCTGGAAGGATGGCTTGCTCTTCTTTGTGTTTCCTATTTTTATACTTCTGAATGTGTGCCAAATGCATATTTTTAGAGAATAAGAAACATTACAAAAGGAAAGAAAAGCAAGGGTTCTGTCAGTAGACAAGGGTGTAAATCTGAGCCCTTCCACTTACCAGTTTTGTGCCTGGGTGCACTGTCCGAATTTACTGAGCCATGGTTTTCTCAATTTCTAGATAGGAATAATGTTATCTACCATGTCAGATTTTTGTGAGGATTGGAGAAGAGAGTGGCCCATGCTAAGGGTTCAGTAAGTGGTATCCACTGCCACCATGACAATTACCAACATTGCAATAAGCACACCAAGCATCACACAAGGGATCAGAAAATGGTCTTGCTCTTTGCTTATCTGCAGACTGATCCCTAGCACTGTCCAAAGACTGACCCCAGCCTTGAACTCAGACTATAAGTCCTGCTCTGATAGCCCCCTATTCATGGCCAGGGCAGAATGTTGTCCTACAGTGGAATCTGCAGGAGAACCAGCAGAACAGTGTGGCATCAGGCTGGAGGTGTGGCTGCGACTATCCTGGTTTAAAAGCTCTCCAGTATAACTCCCCTCATTGCTGGCAGGAATGTAAATTGGTTCAACACTGTACACAGCTGTTAGGCGGTATTGACGAAAGCTAAACATAAATCTACCCTATAACCAGTGATTTCATTTCTCCATATATGCCCAACAGAAATGAATGCATATGTCCTCAACAAAGACTTATGCAAGAATGTATGTTCATAACAGCTTTATTTGTAATAGCCAAAAACTGTTACCAATCAAAATGTCCCTCATTAGAAGAATAGATAAACAAAGTGTGATATATTCATGCAATGGAATGCCACCCGGCATCAAGAAAGGATTAACTACTGGTCCCCAACACAGCGTGGACAAATCACACAGACATTATATTGGGTAAAGAAAGCCTGGCACAAAGGTGAACGTACTACATGAGATCAACAACTGGCAAAAACTTATCAGTGATGACAGAAGTTAAAATAGTGATTATCGCCGGACAGTAGGCGCCGAGAAGTGGCACAAAAGAAACATCTAGAGAGCTAGAAATGCTCAATGTTTCGATCTGGATGGTGTCACATGGGTGTCTACATAGGTAAATATAGTCGTGCTCTGCATGGGTCAACAATGGACCACATATATGGCAATGGTCCCTTAAGATTATAATGAAATTGATAATTTTCTAACACCTAGTGACATCTAGTCATTGTAACATTGTAGCATAATGCATTACTTTATCTAATGTTTAAATATGTTTACATAACACAAATACTTACCTTTGTGCTACAATTGTGCTACAGTTGCCTACAGTATTCAATACAGTGACATGCTGTACAGGTTTGTAGCCTGAGAACAATAGTCTATACCATATAGCCTAGATGTGTAGTAGCCTATACCATCTAGGTTTGTGTAAGTGCACTCTCTGATGTTCACATAATGACAAAATCATTTAATGACAAATTTTTCAGAACATATCTCTGTTGTTAAGCAGCACATGAGTCTAGTCATCAAACTGTATAGTCAAGATTTGTGCATTCTATACATTTTATGGTATGTATTTCACCTCAAATAAAAAGGAATGAGTAATAATAAAGCTCTCTCCTGAAAGTTTCCCCAAATTTCTCCCAACGCCAACCTACCCTCAATGGCCAGAAAGCTCATCCTGTTATCTAAGTTGTCGTCCTTGCCATGAGGGTCTGAGCCTTTCTCTCCTGGCTCTGTTCAAATTGGTCCTGGAAAACATTTCTACCAGAACGGCCTTCTTGAGAGGCCACTTTATTCCCCAGGTGTCTGGTCTTGACGTCACGCCGCCGGTGTCTTCACTGTGGGAGCAGCTGCTCCCACTCCCCCAAGGCTTTCTCCACATAGGGCTTGGGCGGGGGACTCTCCCAGCAAGGACGCAAGGGAGCAGATTGCCCTCCATTAGGGCTGTGGGTCTCTGTGGGAAGCCAGCCGCTCAAAGTGGGGAACAGGTGCCTCTGATCAACTGAGGAGCATAAATCCACCTACAACTTCAAGGAGGGGTTTTTTGTTATTTTTTTGGTGTCATAAACAGAGAAAAACAGATGGAAATCAGAATTGCTAATGCGCCATCTAAGGCCCTTGGAGGCTCTTGGCTTCCACTCCAAGCTCCCTCTGCTGGTTCATGGGAAAATACATCTACTTAGCCAGGGTCTTCTGTTCCAGATGGAGAAGGCCTCACGGAGGCCACTGCAGGCTAGAGAGCTAGCTTTCACAACGTCCTCCTTCTCTTCCGTCTCTTCACCAAGTCCTAGGGTGACCGGCTTTCCTGATTAGCCCCACAGCAGCAGAGCCAGAAGGCTGAGGGAAGCTGGAGTTGTGATTTTGAGCCAGGGTGAACATTTAGACACTCCCCACCCAACACACACCCACCCACCCACACACACACACACACACAGCATTTCTGGGTTCACTGGTTCCTCAGGAATAAACTGGGAATGTTCATCCACAGAGCCATTTTCCCAAGGAATATGGAAAGTGACCCAAAATACCTCTGTCTTCAAAGCCCTAATTTATACAGAGTTGAAGGATAGAGAAGAGGTGGCCTTTAAGGCCAGAGTTACAAGCTGCTTAAAATAAATGTATCTATTTCCAACTCCAGGCCCCGTCCAGGGCATCTTGTCTCTCAAGGACTCTCAAGACTGTTTTTATCTGGAGAAAGCTAGGAGATTTGTGAACTATGCCCAGCTGAAGATAGGCGCCTGCTTTTGTTCCAACCTAAGGCTTCAGAATTCTCTCCTATGTCATTTAAACCACTTGAGGTGTAATTATAGCTCCTCTGCCCACTGATCCCGGGGAGCAGGGGCACAGGAGGCAGGAAACGGAATGCACCCTTTTTAGGCTCCTCAGCCCTTTCCCAATAACAGCTATTTAAAGCCCTGTCAAGCTAACCAATGGCTGCAGTCTTGTCAGAAATATGTCTGTCTTTTTATTTTTATTTTGCCAATTCCAAGATCTGGTTGGATTTGGGTAAAATTTAGCTTTAAATTCCTCAACAAATGTTTGAATTGACAAAGAAAAAAGGAGCATCAATACACAGTGCAAAACCCACGTCTGCTCTGGTTTCTGTCTGGGCTGACAGCCAGGATTCCTGGCATCTCCAGTATGGCAGAATGTGTTTGTCCAGATCCACAGGACCTGATAAGACAAAGTGCAAACATCACAATACCCTGGACCCTGAGCCAATAGATTTGGAAACATCTGGCTGATTGTTTAAAGTGTTACACAAATAATAATCCCTATCATTTGTCTAAAACAGCTGTGCTCCGTATGTATGCACTTTGATCCATGTGATGGATCAGAGTCATGTGTGTGCCGTACTCCCAAGGGTTTTCATCAGGCCACCTAAGATCCCCTTCCCGACTCCATGCCACACCCTCTCCAGCTCAAGGGAGCATATTGCCATACAAGGGGTAGTAAGCATGACACTATTAGGGGGATGGCAAGAAAGTTGCCCCAATTTGTTCAAAAAGTGAATCTGTCACACAAATAACAATTTTTAGAAACAGACTGTGTTGAAGAGCAGGCAGCCAGGAACTCGCTGGCCAAGTTCCTGAGACTTCCTTCACACACATGGTCACACCTGATCTGCCCATCAACGCTGAGTTTCATTCTGCTCCACCCCGCCCCATTCAACATGCCGGGTATGGCTGGAGAGCGTGGGGGGCTTGATGCTCAGGGTGGGGCTGTGCAGTCCTGGGCAGGGCAGGAGCTGGCAAGGGGAGGCAGAGGAGGACTCCTGGGCAGAAGAGCCCTCTGAGGAAGGAACTGCTGCTAGCAGGAGGGCATGGTCACGAGGGGGCTGAGCAGGAAAGTAGGTAACTCCGTCAGGGCGGCCACCAAGCAGCAGTTCCCAACATCCACTCTGCAGCTTACAGGCTGTTAATATTGCTATGCACGGGAGAATGAAGGCTGCGTGGTGGAAAAGTCTGCGAAATGCTTGATCGAAATTAAATGGGTTTCTTTTTCAATAAGACTTCTAAGAGCCTTTAATGTGTAAATGATCAGGATTATAGTTTTCGGTACTTAAACAACCTGTTAGATCCTAGATTCTTTCTCTCTTCTTTTTCCAGAGCATCTCAAAGGGTTAATAAGCTGTACCACTCTATTGTTAGCTGGGTCAAGTTGAAAGCTTTATTTCTCAGAATCTCCTTCTCCCTGTGATTCCAAGTTCAAGTTGGCTAAAAGTGAAACTTGCATGCGACTTGGGAAGTGGAAAAGCAGTAACCATTTCTCTCTAAAGGTCTCTGAGGTCAGAGACAGTGACAGAAAGACACAGAAGTGCCTGAGGGGTTCCAATTTGTTCTCATTGCCTTGTGCCTGTTTCTTCTTTCCAATTTCTAGCCCTAATCATCCGCAGTGGCTCCAGACCCACCACCAGATGCTTGGTTACCGCAGAGATAGCAGCTATAGGGATGCAACAGCTTCCCACATGCCTTTCCATGAATCCTACCTTCACTTTTCCACTTCAGCATCTGGTCCAGCCTGACTTCTCAGATTCTTCCTGCAAGCTCCAACTTGCCCAGCCAAGTCAGGGCTTCAGGGAGATGAATGTAACTATGATTCTCCAACTTGGCCTTTTAGACTGTATTGGTTTGCTAGAGTTGCCATCGGATTGGTTGGCTTCAACAACAGAAATTTATTTTCTGTAGCCTTCATGGTCTGGAGGTGAGAAGTCCATGATCAAGGTGCCAGCAACATTGGTTTCTTCTGAGGCCTCGCACCTTGGCTTGCAGATGGCTGTATTCTCTTTACCTTTGCATGACCTTTCCTCTGTGTGTGTCTGTGTCTTAATAGCCTCTTCTTATAAAGGCTCCCGTCACATTGGATTAGAGTCCAACCTACAGACTTTGTTTAACCTTAATTACCTCTTTAAAGAGTCTGTCTCCAAATACATTCATATTCTGAGGTGCTTGGGATTAGGACCTCAACATATGAATTTGGGGAGGGTCACAATTAGCCCATAACACAGACCTTCACTTCACAACTTCTTTCACAATTGTGAAAAATCTAATTCTTGTAATAAATCCCCTATCGCATGACATACACAGAGGTTCCACTTACCTGACTGAACCCAAATACAGAATTGGTACTAGGAATGGACTGCTGCCGTAGAAGAAAAGAGAAACAAGTTGCATTGGCTTTGGGACCAGACGGCAGGCCATGGCTGAAGTAGCAAGATCAGGGGATGCCCCAAACTGCTCCCTGCCCCTAGCCTGCAAAGAGGCAGCACAAGGCTCTGGCCAGGGGTGGGCTGGAGTGCCTCAGGGCCAGGGGTTGGGTGGATTACCCCAAACCAAGCCTTGTAGTAGCCATGGCTTACTGTGCTGATGGCTAAACCTGGAGTCTGAAGAGGCAGCCTTTCACATGGATGCCCTGCCTGGTCTTGCCACCAAGCAGAGCATCAGGCAGGATCCTCCTACAACAAGAAAATAGCTGTCTTCTCCAAATGGCCAGACACACAAGCAAAGCAATTAGAGAATCACTTAAGACTCTCTATAATTAACTGTCTATATGTGTGCCACAGACAATGCATGTCCCTCCTCTCCCCTACATATGCTCCAGCCAAACCAAACCACTTACAGTTTCCTGAAATGTCAGGCAATTTCACACCTCAGGGCCTTTTTTCAAATGCTCCCTCCCACCTGGAAGCCCTGCCAGCATAGCTGCCTAGCAAACATCTATTCATCTTTCAAGCACCACCTTTTCTGTGAAGCTTTCCCTTTTGACATTCAGGTAGCCATCATTTATTAAGTATTTTCCATGTTCCAGGAAATATGTAAGGTGCTTCATTTGATCCTCTTGACAGCTCTATGCCATAGGTCCTCTTATCTCCTTTTACAGGTGAGAAAACTAAGGTTCATAAAAATTAAATGATTTGCCCAAGATCACTCAGCTATAGGTGGGCTTCAAACTCAGACCATTGTGATCAAAGCCTGGCTCTATAAGTACTCATATGTGCAATATAGACTGGTCCTCTGATGCCAGGTTTGAGTCAGAGACTGAGGCCACACTGGGTTGACTACCAGCATCTTGGTAAGTTTTATAGCAGTCTAGAGGTTAACAACTCC
Organism: Avahi laniger; assembly: GCA_963575035.1. Lineage (NCBI taxonomy): Eukaryota > Metazoa > Chordata > Mammalia > Primates > Indriidae > Avahi > Avahi laniger. Next base: position 5,357 of record CAUYSK010023071.1, on the reverse strand, counting down.
ATCTGAGAGCAGTCCTTTCTAAGCATGGCACCCATCAGTGTCTGGATCCCTCTGGAACTTCCTGGGAAGGACATACAGGTGCCAGTCTGCACCGGGGGGCACCTTTTGACAAAGGCAGCTCCTGCTTATCAGAAGTTCTCAGAATTCTCCAGATTCCTCCTTCAACAGAAGAACTAAGAAGGAGGACAAGACGTAGGCTCAGATCTTGCCACCACACCACACTCTCTGCTCCTCTGGTTATGGGTAAAGACACAACCATCTAATCTGCTCTTTTAGCACCAGGGCAGTGACCAAGGCCATGTTTCCCTGCCTTCATTTTCCAAAACACAATTAGGACTTTGTCAAGCTGTGCCCAGCTCCATCTTCCAGCCACTTGTTCACAAGGCCATCCATCTGAACTCCCTATTGTCTCCAGTGCCTGTGTACATGTCATGTGTGTATGTGTGTGTTTGTGTATATAGGAACATACTGAGTTCTTTACATATCTAGTCCTCACTAAAACCCTTAATGGTTAGTATTATTAACTGTGCTTTACAGAAGCTCAAAAGGGTTAAATAACTTGCTTGACAACACACAGCTTGAGTGAGGAGTTGACTCACACCTGGTTCTGCCAGACTTAAAAGCCTGAGCCCTTTATGAAATCCCATAACTCCTTACACACAAGTGTTCTCCAAGCCTCCTACTCACCCTTCAAGGCCTAATTTGACTCAGCTCCCCAGCAAGGCTACTCCCATCTTCCCCAGCCAGAGCCAACCATTCTCTCTCCATGTGTCCACCATGCCTTGCTCACACCTCTAGTTGGGTCTCAACCACATTGCGTGGAAGCTGCACTGTTATGTGTCTCTCCCACCCCTAACTACAGCATGAGCTCTGAGGAAAGAGAACCGAAGTGTTAAAAGCTTCCATCATCTCCATCCCGTATCAAATTCCTGTCATTGGGCAGCACATTTACTGTATGGTCTGTCTTCTTTGTAAGTAATTTCCTCTGCTTCCCATGCCTCACTTTCACAAAGCCGCGTTTCCATCACTTAGGCTTCCAAAGTTGTAGGTGAACATTGTTACAGGAACAAGTGACTTCAGTGAAAACTTCTTGAAATAAATGGGATTCTATACTTAGCACAATGTTGGCCACTTAGGCATTCAATATATAAATGTTGAATGAATGAATAATGCTTAGTCTGTCAAATGCACCCAAAGACATTTTTAATCCCAGAATTCCACTTTATCCTAAGAAAGCAAACAGAGATTTGGACAAAGTTTATGGTCAAGCAGGAATTGATATAAAGCTCTCTAGAAGCAAGAAAGTTGTCTATTGTCCTTTTCTCTTTCTTGTGCCTTTTTCATCTTCTCCCCCTCTTGGCTTCCTGGTAAGTGTACTGTGCTGCTTAGATGTAAGCCTAGTGTTTTGAAATAAGAAATTAAATGACATTCATTTTCCCAATAAAAATGCTAAACTTTTATAAAAAAAAAAAAAGTACAAATAAATCTTAAGGGAAGGATAAGCAACTTGCTACCTTATAAACTTTCAGCTGTGAACTCCAGGAGAGGTATGAGGGGTCAATTTCGTTAACACTTAATGCACAGGGACAAAGAGTGTAGGCTCTGCTGTCTGCAGGACCATTTAACCATGCACTAAATGAAGGTCCTTGCCTGTGCTATAAGACCAGAAAACAAGAAGTGAAAGAACAAATAAAAAATAAAATATGCAGCTATTTTTTGAAGATAATGTACTCCTTACAAAAGTAACAAAAAATCCACAGCTATTACAACTTTAAAATAATTCATCTAGGCAGCTAGATGTAAGATAAGCACGCAAAAATCAATACATTCTACCATACTGTCAATAATCAAGTAAAGAACATAATCAAAAATAGGATACATAATAATCGAAAATAACATACACAATAAAAACAAAAACATTAAAATATCCATAAATCTAACGAGGCCTGCATGGAGTTTGTTTTTAACTCTATTAGAAAATATAAATAAAATTATGAGTAATTAGAGATATATACTATGTTCAGTGACAGTTTAATATAGTAAATATGTTGTTTCCCAAATGAATATTAAAAATTCAATGCAATTCCAATCAAAATTGCAGCTGAATTTTTTTTTAAGAACTTGACAAACTCATTCCAAATTGTTAAAGTAAGAATACAGTGTCATATATAGCTAAGTCTATAAAAATTGAAGCGCCAAAAGAAGAGACTCACCATAGGATCAGTATAACCTACTAAAAAGCCATAATAATACCATCAGTATACAGTAAATACTGGCATAGAAATGAAATAGACTGATAGCATCCAATAGACCAATGGCACCGTGTATATATGGGAACTTATATATGATCAAGGTAGTACCATAAAGCAATGGGAAAAAAAAGGATTTTTAGTTAGTGGTATGAGGAAACTGACTTGCCACAAGGAAAAAGAAAAAGCTGGACAGTTACTTTACACTGAAAAATTCCAAATAGAATAAACATCTAACATGGAAATTAAATATATAAACTTCATAGTAGAAAATGTACTTGACCATCTACAATCAAATACCCAAAAGTACAAATCATAAGGCAAAAAAAAAAGAAATGGATAAACATCATAACTTAACAGTCATGGGATTTAACAAGGAGCACCACAAAATTAACAGATCAATGACGGACTGGAAGGAGATAGGGAGATACAACAATAATTGATTAATATCTACTCTAAATGCTACAAGGAATTATAAATCATCAAGAAAAAGGAGGGAAACCCAATATTTTTTAAGAGGCAATGATATGAATAGGAATTCACAGAATAGGAAGCCAAATGAATAACGCGTTTATGCTCTTACTCCCTCGTAATCGATATATGCAAATTAAATCATGAATGAGACAGTGCTTTATACCCATCAGGGAAGCAGAAATTAGAAAAGTGAGCAATTCATAGTTGAGGTGAGGATGTGAGGAGTTGGAAACGCTGTGCACTGCTTGCTGGGAGTTTTAAATTGGTACAGCTGCCTTGAAAAGCAATTTAACAGGATTTAGTCAAATGATGGGAATTTATGTCTATAATCTGGCAATTCCACCCCCATTTATACATCTCAGAGATTTGGCAGCTATCTAATAAGGGAACCAGTGTGAGAATGTTTATCAACAGTGTTATTAGTTCTAATAGCAGGTAGTTAAGCTTGAGGGTACATCATTGGAGGGATAATTAAGTCAAATGTGCCTGAGAATCAAATACCAGACAGCAGTGAGAAGCCGTGGACTGGAGGCACATAAATCGACACAGATAGACCTAAAAGCATGGATTTCAGTGGGAAAAGTCAGAAGCAGAATGGGTTCTATGGGGCAATACTTCTTACATGAATTAAAACCCATGGACAGATAAGTCAACAAACAGACAGACCCAGAGACAGTGGCCCGGCGTGGTCAACAGGTAATGGCAAGGCATGGACTGAGGAGTATGAGGAGCTTCTTGGCACCCCAGGTCCTAGCAGAGGAGTAGGAGGAAAGAACTCAGGAGGGAGAGCTCATGAGCAAGGGGACCAGAGAGCCAGAAGTGGCTCTGGAGCAAACCGCTTGCCTTCTAATCCTGGCTCTACCACTTGAGCAAGTTACTTCACTGGAACTGCCTCAGTTTACTCAGCTGCAAAACAGAAATGCTAACAGTACCCACGTCAAAGGATCTTTTGAAGGCTAAATGATATGCATGCATGAGTAGTAGGAACTCAGTGGAACATTGGCCATGACTGTTTCTATGTCAATTCTATGTTGAATAGTAATGTCATGTACTTTGAAATAACTAAAGTGACTTTACCATGAGGACATACATGGAGTACTTTAATCAGCATCACATGAATTGTTTAGTTCCATCAGCAACAAAAATAGCACCCTCGTAAAGTTTTTGTGAGAGTTAAATGTGTGTAGAAAGCCTTTGGCACATAGCAAAGGTTTTGCAAATATTAGTTAGTAATATTATTGCCAGAGGTGGTAGGAATCCCCTCCAGACATCTTCAAATAGAAAGAGGAGTCTATGTCAAAGCCCTTCCCCAAATACCCTGTGTAATAGTAGATTCCTCCTAAGATACTCAAGCACAACCCACAGGTGAGTCCACCACCAAATCCATGACATCACCTCCTTGGAGCCAAGAGAGTAGCAGGACTCCCAGACCTCTGGGGTTTGCATCCCAGGGAAGGGGCTCAGTGGATAGATACAGGTTTGTACACCCTCTTTCTGCAGCCCTCTCCCTCCCCTCCCAATGGAAACGAAAGGCAGTTTCAGGGGAGAGGTTTGAGAGGTGGCCTCCCTTTGTGAAATTAAACAGCCAGAAAAGATTCCAGGAGTTAAGCTGCCATGAGTTTCTAAGGCAACTCTTTGCTAAAGGCTCTGGAGAAATCTGGCTCTGCCCATAATAAAGCTATTCACCCTTGCCCAAGGAAATGATGTTTTAAATTTCCAAAGTTGTTTATGTCTAAAACCTATTTTTCCAAATGGTGAATCTTCACTTTTGTTGGATTTTATTCTTCCAGATCCCTAATGATTAAGTTTCTGGAGTCTGTAAGATTTTAGGAAACTTCCAGTCACATAGCACATCTTGGATTGCTGGAGAAGACAGGAAGATTTCTCTGTCTTTAAAGAGTAGCCCATATTTCCTGAGCTCCTACTGAGTGCCCAGCCCTGCACTAGGTCGTGAGGCTCTAGCAAGTTCCTGCCCTCAAGATACTGTTGTCCCATTACCAGCAACTCCAAGGATGGGCCTCCTCACTCATTTCTATTTAACCAGAATCTCATTATGACTTTCACTAGGAGTCCCTAAGCACTTTTGCTTTTGTGGGCCACTTCCTCCATAAAAAGTTTAAAATTATATTTTATGACTGCATTGGTACAAAGATGAATATAATCCAGGGTAAATTCATTATTATATACCTGTTGTATTCATGTTTTCTTCTGATTTTAAAAGAAATTAAAATATTTCATGAGTCCCTGAAATTATCATGGGCCCTGGGCTCTGTGCCTACTGGGCTTGATGGATGAGGTGGCCCAGGATTGGGGCATCCAATATACGGCTTCAGACCGTTACATGCTTTGGGGACAGATTGAGTGATGATAATGAGGAGGAGGAGGAGACAGATGATAATAGTAGCTACCATTATCCGAGAGCTTACTTACATGACAGGCACTATGACAAAGACTATGCAAATTATTTCTTTTTTTTGAGACAGCGTCTCACTCTGTTGCCCGGGCTAGAGTGCCGTGGCGTCATCCTAGCTCACAGCAACCTCAAACTCCTGGGCTCAAGCAATCCTCCTGCCTCAGCCTCCCAAGTAGCTGGGACTACAGGCATGCGCCACCATGCCCGGCTAATTTTTTCTA
>CAUYSK010023066.1:0-12206 GCA_963575035.1 Avahi laniger | reverse complement strand
TATTGTTACATTGTAATATACAATGAAATGATTATATAACTCACCATAATGTAGAATCAGTGGGAGCCCTGAGTTTGTTTTCCCACAGCTAGACAGTCCCATCTGGGGATGATGGGAGACAGTGACCGATCTGACAGGAGGTGGAGCTCAGGCAGTGATGCGAGCAATGGGGAGCAGCTGTAAATGCAGATGAAGCTTTGCTTGCTCACCCGCCACTCACCTCCTGCTCTGCAGTCTGGTTCCTAACAGGCCACGGACCAGTAACGGCCCACAGCCCAGGGACTGGGGACTGCAGCATTATGAGAATGAAAAATCACAAGCCAATCTTACTTATGAACAAAGATATAAAAATTCTTAATATAATATTAGAAAACCAAATCCAGTATGTATAATATTAACAATAAAATTTTTCATGATAGAGCTGAGATAATCACAAAAATGCAAGGACAGTTTAACAGTAGATAATATATTAATAATATTCTCCATGTTAACTGATTAAAGGAGCCAAAAAATTGAAAGACCTCAAAAGGTACAGAAAAAATAAGTTATATTCAATACTCATTCATTATTAAAGGAAGAAAGGAGGAAGGGAGAAACGGAAAAAGAGAGGGAAGGAGGAGGAAGAAAAGAAATTTAATAAATAGAAATAGAAAAGATCTTTCTTATTCTCTTGATAGGTAGACAAACAGATAAATGAAAGATTATTCTTAATAGAGAAAAATCAAAGCCCTTCTTTTAAAATCATAAACAAGGCAAAGACATTGCAGTGAAAACTTCAGGTGGCATAGTGAAACAAAAGGAGAAAAAAACATAAGGATTGGAAAGGAAAAAACAAAACATTATTATTCACAAATAATATGTCTCTAGGGTTGGGGGTGGGAAGAAACTACAGGAAAATTATTTAAATTTGTATGAAATCATTTATAAGAGTTCAGCAAGTTTACTATATATAAAGCCCATATACAAAAGTCCTAATTTACTATAGCAACAAAATCTATAGAGAGTAACTATAAACACCACGAACACCTCTAAAAAATATATGTGTAACCACTTATGGACCTTTTTAAGGAGCTTAGATTATTACAGTAAGGTAAAAAAAGTAATTAACAAAGTATTGGGGAAACAATGTGGCATTATCTAGTAAAATTGAAGATTATGCATATTCTAGAACCATCAATTCAACTGCTTGTTATGTGAATTATAAGAACAATTCTATATGGGCACAAAAGCACTAGCAAGAATGTTCACTGAAAGTGTTTTTAAAAACAACCAAAATTCCCACTCAATGACCTCACTCAAGCAAGGGGACTCTTATTTCTGTGTATTTTAAAGAAATGTAGTGGCTAGTCATGCTTGATCCAGGTGGTCAAACATCCCTCAACTCAGCCAAATATCCACCCTAAGCCTGAACACAGGAAGGCAATCCTCAACTATGCATTTCTCAGGAGGATAGCCTCAGGTCCTGCCTATATAGAGAAGCAACTCCATCTAACACTGGAGTCCAACCTGCAGCCCTGGGGAATTGCAAATACCAAATAGTAGAGCTGCCCAAATAGGGAATACATCTTATATCAGCCTGACCAGAAGCCATCACAGTACGCAGCCAGCAGCTCTGGCTTACAGCAGAGCCCAGCCAGTGGTCTCACTGGTCAGCAGAGCTCAGCTAGTAGCCCCATCTGACATCAGAACAAAAGCAGCAGCCCAGCCAACAAGAGGACACACAAGTTCTGCCTCCTGAAGGCCATCACCAGCTGGCCCTTCAAAAACCACAGGCTAGACTAAATAGTGAAGCTCTATCCCCACCAAAGAACACTTACAGAGGCCAGAGGAGGGAGCTATCTCCTCAGATGTGAAGACAACAACATAAAGACACAAGGATTACAAAGAATCAGGGAATCATGACACCTCCAAAAGAAACTAACAAAATTAAAAGACATACAATTGCTGAAAGAATTAAAAAAAAAAAAAAGACCAACTATATGCTGCGTGCAATAAAATCTCTTCATTGGTAAGGAAGCACACAGACTGAGAGTGAACAGATGGAAAAAGATATTCCATGCAAATGGAAATGAAAAGAGAGAGGAGTAGCTATGCTATATCATGTAAAATAGACTTTAAATTAAAAACCATAAAAAAAATAAATAAGGTCATTACATGATGATAAAGAGAATCAATCCAGCAAAAAGATGTAACAAATATAATTATATATGCACTCAACATTGGAGCACCTAAATATATAAAGGAAATATTAATAGATATAAAGGGAGAAATTGACTGCAACACAATAATAGAGGATTTCAACACACCACTTATACTAATGGAAAGATTACTCATATGGAAAAAGAAATATTGGATTTAAGCTGCCCTCTAGACCAAAAGACTCTAACAGGTATTTACAGAACACCTAACACCTAACAGACAAGTACAGAATATTCCATCCAACAACAGAAGAATATACATTCTTTTCAATTAAACATGGAACATCCTTCAGGATAGATCATATGTTAGGCCACAAAGCAAATATTAACAAATTTAGGAAGAATGAAATCATATTAACTATTCTTCTGGTCATATGGTATAAAACTATAATTTAATCAGAAAAGGAACTTCGAAAACTTTACAAAAACATGCAAATTAAATAACATGCTCTTGAACAACTAATGGGTCAATAAAGAAATTAAAAGAGAAATTTAAAAATTTCTTGAGACAAATAAAAATGGAAATAAAACATACCAAAACCTATGGGACACAGGATCGGTTCTAAGAGAGAGGTTTATAGCAATAAATGCCTCCATCAAAAATGAAGATCTAAAATAAACAACCTAAAATTGCATCTCAAGAAACTAGAAAAGCCCAGGCATGGTGGCTCACTCTTATAATCTTAACACTCTGGGAGGCTGAGGCAGGAGAAGGATCCCTTGAGCTCAGGAGTTCTTGACCAGCCTGAGCAATAGTGAGACCCTGTCTCTACTAAAAATAGAAAAAAAATAGCCAGTGTGGTGACCTGTGCCTATAGTCCCAGCTATTCGGGAGGCCGTAGCAGGAGGATTGCTTTAGTCTAGGAGTTTGAGATTGCTGTGAGCTTGGCTGATGCCATGACTCTCTAGCCTGGGCAACAGAGAGAGACTCTGTCTCAAAAAAAAGAAAGAAAGAAAGAGAAAGAAAAAGAAATTAGAAAAACAAGAACAAACTAAACCCACAATTAATAGAAAGAAGGAAGTAATAAAGATCAGAGCAGAAATAAATGAAATAGACATTAAAAACTAAATACAAAAGATCAAGAAAATAAAGAGCTTTTATTTGAAAAGATAAGTAAAATTGACAAACTCTTAGCCAGACTAAGATAAAAAGAGAAAAGACTTAAAACAAAATTAGTGATGAAAAAGGAGACATTACAACTGAAAACAGAAAAATACAAAGTATCATAAGAGAACATTATGAACAATTATACAATAACAAATTGGATAACCAAGAAGAAATGGATAAATTCCTGGAAAGATATAATTTATCAAGATCAAATCACGAAGAAACAGAAAGTCTAAAAAGGCCAATAATAAGTAACCAGATTAAATTAGCAATAAAAAGTCATCAAAGAAAAGCCCAGGATTTTATGACTTCACTGCTAAATTCTATCAAGCATTTAAAGAAGAATCAATACCAATTCTACTCAAAGTATTCCAAGAAATTCAAAAGGAGGGAGTACTTACAAATTCATTCTACAAAGCCAGCAGTACCCTGATACTGAAACCAGACAAGGACACAACAAAAAAAGAAAAACACAGGCCAATATGCCTAATAAACATTGATGTTAAAAATTCTCAACAAAATAATAGCAAATTGAATTCAACAGAACATTATAAAGATCATTCACAATGATCAAGTGGAATTCACCCAGGGATGCAAGGAAGGTTCAACATACACAAATCAATAAACATGATACATCACATTAACAGAATGAAGGACAAAAACAACACGATCACTTCAATAGACACAGAAAAAACATTTGACAAAATTCAACATCCCTTCATGATAACTTTCAACAAATTAGGTACAGAAAGTACATACCTCAACACAATAAAGGTCATATATGACAAACTCACAGCTAACATCATACTGAATGGGGAAAAATTGAAAGCTTTTCCTCTAAGATATGGAAAAAGACAAAGATGCCCACTTTCACCACTTCTATTTAATATAGTACTGGAATTTCTAACCAAATCAATTAGGCAAAAGAAAGAATTAAAAGGCTTCCAAATTGTAAAGGAAGAAGTTAAATTGTCCCTGTTTGCAGATGACATGATCTTACATATAGAAACCATTAAAGAAGTCCCAAAATACTTTAGACCTAATAAACAAATTCATTAAATTGCAGGAAACAAAATCAATATACAAAAACCAGTAGTGTTTCTGTATACTAATAGCAAACTGTCTAAAACAGTAATCAAGAAAACAATCCTATTTACAGTAGCTTGGTAATAAAATTAAGCAAGGAGGCAAAAAATCTTCATACAAAAAACTACAAAATGCTGATGAAAGAAATTGAAGAAGATATAAATGGAAAGACAGTCCATGTTCATGGATTGGAATATTTAATATTGTTAAAATATCTATATAACCCAAAGTAATTTATAGATTCAATGAAATCTCTATCAAAATACAATGACATTCTTCATAGAAATAAAAAAAAAATCCTGAAATTTATATGGAACCAGAAAAGACTCTAATAGCCAAAGTAATTCTTAAGCGAAAAGAAAAAGTCAAGGCATTATATTACCTGACTTCAAAATATACTACAAAGCTATATTAACCAAAACAGCATGTTACTGGCATTTAAAAAAGAAACACGGACCAATGGAACAGAAAAAGAACACAGAAATAAATTTACACACTTAAAGCCAACTGATTTTCAACAAAGGTGCCAAGAACACAAAATGGAAAAAGGACAGTCTTTTCAATAAATCATACTGCGAAACTTGACATTCACATGCAGAAGAATGAAGCTAGATTCCTATCTCTCACCATACATAAAAATCAACTCAAAATGGATTAAAGACTTAAATGTAAAACCTGAAATGATAAAATAAGAGAAGAAAACACTACATGACATTGGATGGAGCAAGAATTTTTCATGTAAGATTCTAAAAGCCCAGGCAACAAAAGCAAAAAATAGACAAATGGAATTACATCAAAATAAAATACTTCCTAATAGCAAAGGAAACAATCAATAGAATGAAGAGATAACCTACAGAATGGGAGAAAATATTTGAAAACTATGCATGTGACAAGGTGTTAATATTCAGAATATATAAGGAAGTCATACAACTCAATAGCAAATAAATAAATAAATAAATAATCTGATTTAAAAATGGGCAAAAGACCTGAATAGACATCTCTCAAAGGAAGCCATACAAATAAATGGCCAACAGGTATATAAAAAGTGTTCAACATTACTAATCATTAGGGAAATACAAATTAAAACCATGACATCACTTCACATCTGTTAAAATGGTTATTATCAAAGAGATAATTAAACAAATCCTGGCATAGATGTGGAAAAAGGGGTACTATTATACACTGTTTGTGGAAATGTGAATTAGTATATCCATTATGGAAAATAGCATGGAGGTTTTTCAAAAAATTAAAAATAGAACTACTATATGATGCAGCAATCCCACTACTGGGTATATGTATCCAAAGGAAATGAAATCAGTATGTCAAAGGGATATCTACATTCCCATGTTGATTGTAGCACTACTCAAAATAGCCAAGAGATGGAATCAACGTAGGTGCCCATCAACAGATGAATGGATAAAAAATATGTGGCATATATACACAACAGAATACTATTCAGCCATAAAAATGAAGTCCTGCCATTCATGGTAACATAGATGAAGGACATTATGGAGGACACTGTGTTAAGTGAAATAAGCCAGGAACACAAAGACAAACACAACATGATCTCACTCATTTGTGGAATCCAAAGAAGTTAATCTCATAGAAGTAGAGTGTAGAAAAGTGATCAGAGGCTGGAGAGGGTTAATGTTAAGGTTAGGGTTAGGATTACAGTTAGGGTATAAAGAGTGTTTTGCCAATGGTAAAAAGTTACAGTTAAAAAGAAGGAATAAGTTCCGGTGTTCTATTGCACAGTGGGATGACTAAGGTTAATAATATTGTATTGTAAATTTCAAAATAGCAAGAAGAGAAGATTTTGAATGTTCTCATCACAAAGAAATTATAAATGTATGAGGTGATGAATATGCTAAATATCCCAATTTGATTTTTACACAATGCATACATGTATTGAAACACCACTCTGTACCCCCATAAATATGTACAATTACTATATGTAAATGACAACAAACTTAAACTGAATAAACTTAATGGATAATGAATACTAACTGTAGCCTAAGTAATGTCAACAGTATATTTACATATAATAAATAATCTTTAAAGAAATTGGCCAATGCAATCATTACACATCATCCTATGTTGAACTCAATTTATGCATTGCCCCAGATTCACTCCCCAGATTCCTCACTCATTTGTCTAATGGACAGCACCAGCCACTACCTCCAACTCATTTTCCAATACCACTTGTTGACATGCCTTTCCCTGAGAGGGAAGGTGAAGGCACAGCTCCATCACCACCTCCACATTTACCGCAATACCTACACCTTGACCCACAGAAGCTCGGTTTCTCACACCACTTCTACATTCCAATGAAATCCCGCAGCATACACTGTGGGATCTGACTTCCCCAACATGTGTCCACAGGGATCAGGGGTCACAGTCTAAAAGTATAGAGACAGTAACATACCATGAGGTGAGCTTTAACCAATGAGAAACAGGACTTAGGAAGATGGCAGATAAATTTCTTTCCTATCCTTGATCTAACTGACTGGTTCTGTACAGCCTATCTGGAGATGCCCCACATGACTAAGCAAGAGTCTATGTTTTCTCATGCAGCTTTGGCCAGCCTAGCAGCCAACTTACATATGTTTTTCCTCCTTATCTCCTATTTTACTTTCTTCTATTTCTCCTTCACTTTTGTCCCCCTAGGTATTGCACCCAAGCTTAAGCTGTGCTTCAGACTCTGTTGTCTTCGGACTGTATGATCAGATAATCTATTATTCTATTTCTTTTCCATCAATTCCAAACTATATCACTGTTTTTTTGTTTTTGTTTTTGCAATTAACTGAAGTACTTTGTGCTTTCTCAAAACAGTTTTGAATGTCTAATATGGACCCAAATAACTCTCCCAGGAATTCATAAACTCCTTATTAAGAATAAAAAACTTCAACATGTGGGCTCCCAATGTCTATTCTGTTCTAAATTCACATGAAAAGAAAAGTATGATAACAGCAGTAGAAATATAGGGAGTGGAATGTCAATGCAAATACAAAAATGTTGAGTGAGTAAAGCAAGAAAGACCTGGAATTAACTACAAACATAACAAAGTGATCCTGGAGCACATATTCAATTAAAAGTTATCCATACATTCATATTGATAGGTATTCACTCTATCAAATATGGTAGGCAGAATTCTAAGATGACCCCCAATGACTCTCACCCTTGTATAATCTCCCCTCCTGGAGTATGGGTGGAACTTGTGAATATCATGAGATATTGTTTTTGTGATTATTACATTAAATGGCAAAAGGGACTTCACTTATATAATTAAGGTTCAATATCAGCTGACTTTACAACAGGCATATTAGTCAAGAGGGAATGAGCCAATGACATGAGCACTTTAAATCCTCATCTAGAGGTCAAAGTCAGAGAAGTCAGAAAGATTCAAAGCAAAAGAGATTTGACCCTTGAAAAATTCTCTGTTGCTAGATAGGACCAGTGTTGATCAAATCCTCCTGCAGATAAACTTACATTTTGTCTCTGAATTGGGCACTAGAGAAGAATATTTCCAAAGAAGGTGATTATCAGCAGTTTGCTATTTATCCCAATGAACTAACAGAATAATGATCACTGATGTTTATAATGAAAAGCTGCAAGTGCAGGAAATACATAAATGCTTTCTGAGTCAAAAATCCAATTATTTTAATATAGTTTATAAATATATTTTATTTCACTGTCTTATAACACACCGTTACTTCTATATTTATATGACTAAACATAGCATCTTCTTAAGCCATATCGTACAATAAAAGAATATATTTTATTTCTGCTCTAGCTCTTTCTATCTGAACTCATATGCCATCCAGATATACAAGATACTGATGAAAGAACACCCTTTCATCTTTATTATTTTCAAAGAATTTGAGAAATATAATATATACTTTGGATCCCTTGGATAAAGAAGTAGAAAAATGAATATAAACCACCCCAGGTCACATGGTCTTTTAGTGCTCACTCATAAATCCATTACAAAAAATAAACATCCAGCAACAACAAAACCAGGAATAGGAGTGTGTGACATGTTTATTTGCATGGTTTCATATCTTATTGCAGAATCACTTGCTTTGTTATATGGCGAATGTACAGAGTAATAGAATACTACAAGCTTTCACTTGTTTCATTGTTTCATGTCAATTTGTTCCTTAATTTTGAGAATTCCATTTAGATTTTTTTAAACTCACAGAGGTAAACACTGATGCAACACAAGAATGGCATTTGTGTAATGAAGTATTATACTAGAGTGAAAAGCATTATTTCTAAAAAGAAAGAGAGAGGTGATACACCAAAAGAGTTCCCATACTCTTCAATTAACACATCTAACTGTGAATATCATTTTAAAGAATAAAGAAAGGATGAAAGATGAGGAATAGACACAACTAATAAAATCTACTAAAAGTATTCATGTTCTGAGTAAGTAAAGAGAGAAAGAAAGACCCTTTATTTTGTGAGTTGAAGACTGAAGTTTAAGGTTTATTCAGAAAACAGCAAGAAATTTCTCTGGAGATAAATTGTTTGCTACTAATAATGGCTGTTTTCATAGATTCAAGCAATATGCTGGTCTTCACAATGTCATAGTAAATGGTATATATTGATATATATATTGATAGAGAGGCATAGAAAGGCAACAGAAATTTTTAAATAAATGTTTTGGCTTAAATATTGAAAAAAATATACAAGGATGACATAATCACAATTTGCATAAAGTTTTATATTCAAGAAAGTAATCCCTACATAAATAGCGGGTATTGCTTTAATTAGACAAGTATACTTTGTAAATAACCTCCACAATAATCAATAATCAATGCATTTATTCACAATAAATCAATATATATATTACAAAAACACTCTTCTTTATGGAATATTATATACGTATGGGACATATATAGATACACATTTGTTCAAAGATTACATACATGTGCAGACATGGATATTCATTATAGTATTAATATGTACCCAAAGAGATAGCTCTACGTATTAAATTTAGGGTATAAAATAGTTAATTCTCAAATAAATTATAAAAAAAAGTATCTAAAATGTGTCCAGAAAAAAGCAGCATTTATAATTAAAAATGGAAGCAAAGAATAGAAAATAAAAAGAATAAATATATCTTATAATAAATAATAAAAGAACTAAAAGAAAACAGTTAATTTTCCAATGATAAAAAATGCTTTGGGAAGAAAGAAAACAAAGTAAAATATCAAAATGGAAAATTAGAAAGCAGCTTGCTTAATAACATAGGCTAACTCTTAATGAAAATCTACTATATTTCCTAGAGTACTTTGATGAGATATAGAAAATGATGAGTAAATTATTTTTCAAGTGTGATGTGTCTAGGAAATAGATCAGTGAAACAAAAAGAGTAATATCACAGCATACAAACAGAAAATTCACATATAGACGAAAAAAATCACAGTTTACATTGCATTCATGTATAAAATCAAACATCACTTTTTCACATTTTGAAGATTCCCCCCCTAAATATGGAAAGAAAAACAAGCCAGAGCTTTAATATAATATTTTTTTCCAACCTGGAACAGCTGCAAAAAACAAATCTTGCTGGAGATAAGCTTGGTTATAAATATCAACATTCCCTTTAAATAAGGGAGTCCAGTTTTCATACCATCTGCCTCTTTCTAAAAGGGAAAAAATATGAAAATCATAAACCAGGACATTCTCTTTCAAATAAGACATTTAAAAATGAATGTAGTAAAAAGGCTATGAACTATTCTGAGCCCCTGTCTTTGAACTTGCCTGTTTAGCTCAGCTCAGAAAATGGGATTTTGTGAAAGTAAACAAATTTTATTCCATGAATAAATTGCGTAAAGCAATTAATTTTAAAAAATTATCATTTTCCAACTTTTTCACATTATTGGCCATAATAATCTCTGATTGAACCATGTTTCTCCTTAATGGGCCTGACCCCCTACTGTTTACTTTTTAACTATGTGTGCCACTTTTGTCATGGCTACTTTTCCTAAAATATTTTTAGAGCCTGTTCTAAAGACTTCCATGTTATCTCTTCCAGCACAAAAATCTAGTTACCAACAGAACAAGACCTTTCTTTTAAAACAGATCCTATCCTCTGCAAAAATCCTTCCTATGCCTCTGTCAATACAGTGCTCTTTTTATACTTGAGTTGAGTTTGGATTTTATCTTAAAGCCTTCTTTCTTCTTTTGTCCTTAATTATTTTTCACTCTTTGTTAACGACCTTGTGATTGAACATTTTAATTTTTCACTGTAGCACATCATTACTACTTCAATAATGAAGTCCATAAACCATATTCATTATTTAATTCTTTAAAGAATTCACAAGAAAGAATTAATGCAAGACAGTCTACCAAATAGGGCAGTTCACAGTGATATCCTGGATATACCTACATAAAGGAATATTCAGTATAGCAATACTCAGATTGCTTGAGGGACAGAAGAAGAAACACAAGACAGAGAAAATGCTATCTTCTGTTTCAACAACATATGTAAATGTTTAGTCAATTCCCTGAATTACAGTAGTAGGACTCCGAAAATCCACTGAAACAAAGGCACACAGGGAGCCCTGACATAATTCATTCTCATTTTCATATTTACTCTGTCTCTTCTTTTCTCATACACACATAAAAATACACCCATATATTGCAAATGAAAAAAAAAAAACAAAATTGAATCTTTAATTGTGAGCATTTGCAGTTAAGGTACAAAGACTGCTTAAATGTGTCCTTCACAGGAAAAATATATACTAGAACCTTTATTTTTTTATTCGCTTTCATCCTATTTTAGCTACAGACATCCTTGGCCCATGATTATAGAAAATAAAATTCCTTTACAATTGGTAAATGACATTTAATTGTTTCTTTGGAATGTTGTATTTTCAGTATGTAAGAAGAGAGGAGGAGAGATTCTCCACAGTAATGGTCAATAATATTTAATATCAAATTAATTATTGAAAATAAATAACCATTTTACACCAATCAATATTTCATCATTTTCATGATTTGATGTAGACACTACCAAATGATATGAACAATTAGATTATTGGTGTTGTAACCGAAAAGTTATTTTACCTTGTACCTATCAACTATTAGTTTAAAAATATTAGAAAGCTTTTTTCATATTAAATTTAGCCTACTGTTTATTTTGTGACTTCCCTCGACTAAAATACAGCACCATCAAAACAGGAATCTTTGTTTTGTACACTGAAGAATCTCAAACAATTAAGAGCAATGTCTGACACATAGTATAACACATACTTAATACAGATTTTACAGTAAATATTCTCAGACAATTATGTTAATTTAAAACATTCACATTTGATGTTCAATTATTGTAAACTTAATTAAAAATGATTTAAGTTTTAAAATATTATTATAAGCTATCTCTCTTTTATAAGATTATTAGCCTGAGAAAATGTAGATTAACTCTTTCTTAGTTTCTGTTTTTGTCCCTTTTTAGATGTTAACCAAGGTGAGCTCATTTTCTATTCTTAAAATGGGTACAGTAAGACTACCTATCTCATAAAGCTGTGTTGTAATGGTTAAACTAAATAAATAATTCATAACGGTGTTTCTCACATAGTAGATGCTCAATAAATGTTATTAGTATCATCACATCATGCAGGTTTAATCAGTTACTGCTGAAGCACTGCACAACCCAAAGAGTGTTCTAGAGCAAAATATAACCTGAACTTGATGATCTCACATTCATTAAAAATCAATGAGTTTCGTATATGTATACCATGGAGTACTATTCAGCTTTAAGAAACAATGGTGATATAGCACCTCCTGTATACTCCTGGATAGAG
>CAUYSK010023064.1:0-17978 GCA_963575035.1 Avahi laniger | reverse complement strand
TATCCAGTGAGATAATGTTTTTTTTTATTTTTCCATTGCCATAATAACATTTTACTGTTAAAAGAAACTAACTCTTGAATAAATAAATGTTCAGATCTTCTTAAAAAAAGATAATAACTGTCTCTGAGGTTAATTTAATTTCCAAAGAGAGTCACTTACAAGTCAATCTGTTTCCCCTATCCATTCACTCTCCCAAGCATCTATTCATCTTTCCTAAAAACCATTTGTTGTCCTTCAACAGATTTATGTATATTACTAATTCCTCCCTTCTCTTTAAAATGAAGATATATAAACTTTTGGACCCCACTAGGATACTGGATATTCACCTTGTGATTCTCGTCATGTGCATGGTAAATAAAATTTTAATCATTCTCTTGAAAAAAATCACTAAAATTGGGAGATCAGATAGACTGCTCCTCAAACACATCATAAAACTTAAGATCACTTATATTGGAATAATGTAGTAAATTTGTTCTTAATCATCTTAAAAGTATATCACATCACAGGAAGAATAATTAATGTTTCAATCCCTAAAATATCATAATTTTTAGCTTTCTTTGAAACAAGGGATAAGCTGTAATTAAATATTTTGTTTATAGTACAATAAAAATAAATAAGAATAAACATAATTCTCTTCCTTAGGTAACAACATATTCTGAGCATATAATGTATATGGGAGGCTAAAATAATTTTTCTGAGAGTGTTTAGAATTTAATAAAGAAATGAAAGCATGAATTTTCAGAGAGATGATTTAGGACATTTTCATTACGATTTATTTTTTAAATATATTTTAAAAATATTTAATCACCAATAAAACAGTATTTTAATAGGAAAGAGAATTTTCAAATAAATATTTTCATAAGATCCTGGTAAATGCAACATGTTGACGATGGTGAGATAGGGGCCTAGATTTACCATGGTTGTCAGATAAAGTTTGCTGATACTTGGATCCATCTCTGCCATTCTATATTCTCCCATGTAACCCAGGAAGTGAAACCTAAAACTACATTTCTCAGGCCTACTCTCAGCAGGATTATATTGATATCTTCCAAAAAAAGTCATCATATGATATCTGGAGAGTAGAGAATAAGGAGAAGCCATTATTCTCTGGCAGTGATTTCAAGCTATTTTGGGACACCATTTAAGTACCACTTTGGTACTTTGTGCATATGAGAACCTTAGAGATGGTCTCCCTTTGCACCTGAGATTCTCTGAAAGTAGCCCCCATGATATTTGCTTCCTAACCTTTAAACTTTTATCTAACCCTGTAGTTCACTGTGTTAAACCTCTTGGTACTTTAAATAGCTTAAGTATTCCTATAGTTTGAATGTTTGTGTGCCTTTAGAATTCATGTTGAAACTTAGTCCCCAATGTAATAGTATTAAGAGGTGGGGCCTTTTAAGAGCTCTCATAAATAAGATTGATGCCCTGAAAAAAGAGACTTTATATAACTGTGTCTCCCTTCCATCTCTTCTGCCACGTGAGGACACAAAATTTGTCTTTTTTTGCCTCCTTCTGACATGTGAGGGTGCAGCAAAAATGTGCCATCTTAGAAGCAGAGAGCATTTACCAGACACCAAATCTGCTGGTGCCTCGATCTTGGATCTCCTAGCCTCCAGAACTGTAAAAAATAAATTTCTGGGTTCTATAAATTACTGTGTCTATGGTATTTTGTTATAGCACCATTAATAGACTAAGACAAATACCTTCTGTTTTCCTGACCAACTAGTACAGTATTAGGTATTGGAATTAATTCTAAGATGGTTAGATTTGAAGAATGTAATTATTGTACTGCTAAAAGAAAATGGGACACTGGAAACCTATTGTATATAATGGAATAATAATAATGTAATATAATAATAATAATATAATAATAAAAATAATGTAATGGAATAATAATAATCATCTGTAATTGCCTGGGATAAAGTGCCTACAGACAACAACATTATGGAATATCAAGTTACCCAAACTTTTTTGGTGGGAATGATAGCTACAAAGATTGTGGGACAATGAAAGCAGGATTAAGGAATTAACAACAAAGAATTCTGGACAAGAGAACGGGTACAGCATATGAGGATGTCTATTATCCATGAGAACACTCACCAAAGTAGTTTTATTGCAAATGTAGCTCACAAGAATCAGGTAAACAAAATGACCCGTTCTCTGAATGCCAATCTTTCTTGCTGTCACCCCAGTGCTTGGCCAATGGGCTCATGGGCTAATTAATAATGGAATTATGAGATGAATGTTTTGCATAGGATCAATCAACATGGGTTTTTCTTTACTGTGTCTGTCCAGGCTACCTCCAGTGCTATATTACTAACCTGTGAGTATAAGAGACCAATATTGTGCCTCTACTACGGCAGATGTTCTGGAAAACCTGCCATAACTTGGTAGTAGGGTGAATATATTGGAATCTTCTTGTCACAGACCAGGTACTTATTCAGAATATGGATATGCATTCCCTGTCTACAGTGTTACAACATATGGTAAGGTGGAATATTTGTGAAGCCATGGGGACTCCCCTTTCAGTATTTCCTTGTCCTCATAACGTTAATGAAAGATCATAACAAACACAATACAGGAAAGATCATTTATGGCTCAGATATTTCAGGAATGAAGTTGTGTTATCAAATAAGCTAAAGAACCATGTCCAACTGAACTGTTACTGAAACCAAAGGCAATATGGAATATGTAGTAGAAGAACATTTCATTTAATAGATACATATTCTTGTCCACTTGCAAAAACAAGAGCTATAGTGGCTATGCATATTTTTCCTTCTTTGTGATGTATGTATTTGTATATGTTAACCATTTTGTTTCCCTACCATTTTCCTACAGTGTTATATTAATGGTGGTTATACCTCTAACTTAGTCCTTAAATTACAGGATATCAAAGGAAAATTGTCAATTGGGAACGAAAAGAATGAATATTACTCAAAGATGAATGTAGAACCTTAGGTTTTCTATTTTGGCAAAGTTGAGAAAGTCTTTATGTAGAAGAACGATAAATGCATGTTAGGCAGAAGGAGGATGATGCTGTTTTGCGGTTATTTGAAAAATAAATATGAGAGGAACACATGAACAATGAATATCCACAGATAAGGACTGTATTGTATATTTTCCCCTTCTAAATTCTACTCTGCCCCTCAACAGCTAAAGCCTGAAAATTAGATTTCCTGCGATCCACTTGAAATCAGATTTCTGGCTAGAGACTGTCAATTGGACGCGTATGCATGCACTCTTGGGGTTTCACTTTTGGCTTTTCAGTATTCTGCTGAGAATCACCCTTCTCTGTACTGTAGGTGCTTAAACCGTTGGAGACAACGTTTGTAATCTCTGCACTTATAATCCTTTCACACTTATGTGAGCCTCCAATTCTTTATAGATTTATTCTGTCAAAATACCTGAAGAAGGATCTGTTTCACTGAATTCACTGAAAGACTATGTCTTAAGTAGAAGGCTCCAGCCAGATCATTTGAGTACTAAATATGAGTGAAGACAGATGAAACTTGGGATTTGTTGGGGTTTTTTCTTTAAAAAAATAATTCTATTCATGTAATATGGTGTATGTTTTATTGAATAAATTCTTCATTCTTTTATCAGGAATTATCATCATAGAAATTGCAAAAATGTGTCACAACAGTATGATCTTCATGGTTTAAATTAGAAAATCAAAGCCCCTGGAAATGGAAGAGCTTGTCCAAGGTGGGACCTATTGAGTGTTGGCTGGTATTACAGGTCATTTTTCCTGTTTTCTAATTCAGGCCTCCTTAAAAGTTACTACTTACTTCACAACAAAATGAACAAAAATACATTAGTCTTCAATAAGTAAATACTATGCCAGTAATTTGTAGCAACAGAATGTTGGATAGAAAAAAAAGATAGGAAGTGTGTCTTTTGAATGAGGTGGAGGGGAAGGACATTTATCAACCTATTGTAGGGAAATGTTGAAAATGTAAGAGATGACGTGTAGATAGTTTTTTTTTTTTAAAGATTGTCATTCTTTAATTCTGATTACAGAAACACGAATGAATTAAACACTTTGAAATTGTAACTGGCTTGTAAAGAGAGATCTTGAACAAAAGAATGAGGATAGAAGTATAATAGTAAAATCATTGTGCTCTAGTTGGATGTTTCTTAAACAACAAAGTCAGAGCAGTGGTGGAATCAGTTCATCACACAATTTTATTTATTTAATTTTTCCCACTAATTTTAACTCTCCACTTGCTTTTGCCAAAAGGAATTTATTTGTAATTTTTTTTCATATTTACATAGCCTTGGGCATGAAAGAATCAAGACTAATAACTATATATATGTATATATTTTAGTATTAGGTTACTAAGTATGGAATGTCCAATTTCCTTAAGTACTAAGTTTGACAGTTGGTATCTCTGACATTTCACTATGACACCTCTTGGGATTTTTTTTGTTTGTTTTATTGTGAAGGTGCATTCTATTTCTTTCAAATGCATATTTTGGCTTGTGATTATCTTTCAAAAATTTTTTTAGAACAATTCTACGAAACCATGGATAAGTCAAAAATTCATGCTACTTTTGAATATGAGTTCTGTTGCAGAACAGGTGCATCACAGACAGCTCAAAATATCAATGAAGTGTTTGGGAAGGATGTGGCTAATGAATGCACAGTATGTTGATTGTTTGAAAAGTTCCATTCTGGTGGTTTTGATCTTGAAAATGAACCATGTGGGTGACCTGAAATTGAAGTGGATAATGATGAGTTGTAAGCTTTAGTGGAAGCGAGTCCATCTCAAATGACATGTGAATTAGCAGCAAGGTTTGACACTAATATTCCAACAATACTGGATCATTTGAAACAAATGGGCAAGGTAAACAAGCTGGATAGATGGGTACTGCATGAATTCAATGAGCATCAGAAGAGAAATCATCTCAAAGCTTGCCTTTCTTTGCTGTCATGACATAAAGGCGACCCATTTCTGTACTGTATTGTTATGTGTGAGGAAAAATGGTTTCTTTTTGACAATTGCAAGTGTTCAGCACAATGGCTGGATAAACAGGAAGTGCTGAAACACATTCCAACACCGGATATTCATCAAAAAAAGGTACTGGTGTCTGTTTGGTGGTCCAGCCCTGGTATTATCCACTACAGCTTCATGGAACCTGGTCAATAGATTCCAGCGGAATCTACTGCAACCAATTGGACACAATGATGGGGATGCTTGTGATTAAGCAGTCGAGATTGTTAATACAGTCAAATGCTCTTATAAGACCACATATCCCCAAAAAACAACGCTGCTCAAACTACAGCAGCTGGATTTGAAAACTCTGTCATTTGCCTTATTCACCAGATCATGCACCAGCTGACTACCACTTCTTCCAGGCTTTGGACCACTTCTTGAAAGGAAAATTATTCAATTCTCAACAAGCTGTGGAAAACACCTTTTGTGATTTCATGGACACTCGCTCTCCAGGCTTCTTCACTGCTGGCATAAACAAGCTACGGTTAAGATGGCATAACTGTATGGATAGTTTAGGTGCATACTTTGATTAATTGTACTGATTCTTGTTTGAGATATAATAAACTACACTTTTGATTTAAAATTGGACATTTCATATTTAATGACCTAATAATTTAGCTCAAATTTAAAAGTGACTTTTACTTTCCTTCATATTTTCATCCATTTTTTTTCTTTTTTTCTTTCAGAAAGATACATTTCACTTTATGCCTTTTGCATATCATAAAAAAACCACACTTCTGAAGTTAATATTACACATAAGGTTAAAGGATTGTTAATTACTTAATACTTTTAAAATTTTTATCAAATGTTACTAACTCTATGGAAAATATTTTAAAATATGTGAAACAGAATTAATGTGTATATTCAGTTAAATTCACTCAAATGATTAATAATATTGGGTTATTATGTCCAAAAGCAACATCTTTGAAAGGAGCTGGTATTCACAGAAACTTAATGGTCTTAAAAGTTCATAGACAAATATTTCGCTTATTGTCATAACTCAACAGTAATTAGAAGTTATTTCTGTATCATTATTTAATTATTTTTATTAATACCTAAATATTTCATTTAAGAAACAAAAATTATTTGGACATTTCCACTGTTTCTAAAAAGCTTATATTTAGGTACCATAAAAAATAGCCCGAGGCCAAACATACGCACTATTGCTTTATTGCAGAGAAGGAGGGAAAACAACATAAGGAGTATGTTACCAAACCCTTAGTTTCATCAGAAAACACAGCTAGTTTGCTGTCACAGGAGAAGACTCTGCTGCGGTCATACAAAAACACTATATTTCAAATCATTCTCTTAGCAAGGAGGGAGGGAAAAAATTTATCCACCATTTCTTCTCTGGTCTCCTGTGATCAAAGTATGCATCCATGACAGTGGGGAACCTCTGGAGGAGAGAGATGAAAAGCTGCAGTGTGAATCACTAAATGAGGTACTGTCAGATTGTGCTATCAGTGACATGGAAGATAGGAAAATTTTCTGTTGTGCGCCCAGCTGGTTATACTGGAGAGCTACTACACATGACCTCTTAAGGCAGACATAGCTCAATGAACCTCTCTGCAGTAGTGATCCAAAACTCCTTTTTGTGGCCCAAGAACAGCTACATAATTTGTGGTGACCAGTGTGAAATGAAAATGTGGGCCGCTCATGCAAAAATTAAGGATTTTGAGTCACAGAGCAGAGCATTAAACCGATCACAGGGCTTTTTTGAGCCTATAGATTTGTGCAACTGCACAGGTCACACATACACAAAGCCAGCTTTGCTAGGGCCTGCATGAATTTTATTGGTGCCAGGTGATCTCCGTGGAGGGCCATCAGTAGTAGCATTGAGCAGAAAACCATGCCCAGTGAAAATGGTGAGATCTCTGATGGCATCTGTTGCCCTAAAAGACTGTTTTTTTTTTTTTTTATTTCAGGGTATTATGAGGGTACCAACATTATGGTTACACTTTATGTCTTTTCCTACCCAAGTGAGGGTTAGAGGCATGCCCTTCCCCCCTACAATGCTCCCCTGTCCTTTAGTTGCGGGTTTACCCCCCCATCCTCCTAATCCCTGGAGAGTATTTCTGCCATGTGAGCACCCTAGGGTTGATCACAATTTGATGGCCAGTACAAGTGGAGCCCATTCTTCTGATCTTGCAGTGCCTCACTTTGAATAATGGGCTTAAGTTTAATCCAGAAAAGTATAAGAGGTTCTAGATCACTGTTGTTTCTTATGATTGAGTAATATTCCATTGTATACATATACCAAATTTTAATAATCCCATAAATCTGGAATATTCTTAATGACATCTAGAACAGTGAATCCTTTTCAGAAGATTTTCAATTTACTTTTCCCAGATCCATCAGAGCAATCATTATCTATGACAACTACAGCCTTACAAAATGTATTTCTTAAATAATAAGACTTGAAAATCAAAATTACAATTGATTCATGGGCTGCAGAATGGATGTTATGTCAGCAGGCATCAAAACAACGTTAATCTCCTTGTACATCTCCATCATAATTCTTGGCTGACCAGGTGCATTGTCAATGAGCAGTAATATTTAAAAGGAATATTCTTTTTTCCTGAGCAGTAGGTCTCAACAGTGTGCTTAAAATATTCAGTCCACCATGTTATAAAAATATATGCAATCATCCAAACTTCATTGTTTCATTTATAGAGCACAGACGTAGTAGATTTAGCATAATTCTGAAGAACCTTATAATATTCAAAATGACTTCAACTAAAGTTACCAAGTGCACTAGCCCCTATCAAGAGAGTCAGACCATTCTTGGAAAATTTAAACCTAAGCATTGTCTTTTACTCTCTAGCTATGAAAGCCCTAGAAAGTATTTTCTTCCAACAGAAGGCTGTTTCGTATACATTGAAAATCTGTTGTTTAGTGTAGCCAACTTCATCAATAATTTTAGCTAGATCTTCTGGATAACTTGTTGAAGCTTTTACACCAGCACTTGCTCCTTCAATTTGCACTTTTATGGTATGTAGACAACTTCATTTCTTAAGCCTCATGAACCAGTCCCTCCTAGCATTGAACTTTTTTTCCTTCAGCTTCCTGATCTCTCTCAACTTTTACAGAATTGAAGAGAGTTAGGGCCTTGCTATGGATGAGGTTTTGGTTTAAGGGATTGTTGTGGCTGGTTTGATCTTGTATCCAGACCATTAAAACTTTCTCCATATCAGCAATAAGACTGTTTTTCTTTCTTATCATTTGTGTGTTCACTGGAGTAGCACTTTTAATTTCCTTCAAGAACTTTTCTTTTACATTCACAGCTTGGCTAACTGTTTGGCATAAGAGGTCTAGCTTTCAGCCTAATCTCAGATTTTGGCATGCCTTCCTCACTAAACCTCATCATTTCTAGCTTTTAATTTAAATTGAGAGATTTGCGATTCTTCTTTCACTGAAACACTTAGAGGCCATTGTAGGGTTATTCACCTAATTTGAATATTGTTGTGTCTCAGGAATAGGCACCCAAGGAGAGGGACAGTGACGGGGGATTTGCCTGTTGATGGAGCAGTAAGAGCACATACAATGTTTATCGTTTAAGGTCACTGGTTCATGGTGCCACCAAACAATTACAATACCAACATCAAAAGTCACTGTGCACAGATCACTATAACAGCTATAGTAATAAACATGTTTGAAATATTTCAAGATTTATCAAAATGTGATACAGAGACATGAAGCGAGCACATGCTGTTGGGAAAATGGCCCCAAGACACTTGTACTATGCAGATTTGCCACAAACCTCCAATTTGTAAAAAACACAATTTTGCAAAGTACAATAAAACAAATTGCAGTAAAATGAGGTATTTCTGTATATATGAGCTTATTTGAGCTTTTTGATCATGAAGACCTTTATAAAGGAATTATTTCTAACGAAGAAATTTCTAGTGACCTGTCACTACTTAACATTCACAATAAATAAAAAATTTAGCCACTGTTTTATTTATTTTGAATATTTTAAATATCCCTTTTTCTCAGCCTTAGCTTAGATAGTCTATTTGTTTAAAAATTGACTTTTCTAAAATTGTCCAGATCTAATGTACTGTAAATTGCATAAATCTTACATTCACTTTGGTTTGGTAAACCTTCTCGGTAAAAGTATAATCATTCTGTTTGTTTGTTAGTCCCTTTCATTAATTAATTTATTCCACCAGTAATGTTCAACAAAAACATCATTACGTGCCCAGCAGGCACTGTGTTAAAAGAAGAAATGATTTCAACTGGAACAACTGCTAAGAAAACTGGCATTGGGATAGAGAGATATGGTACAAATCACTCAACCTCTCCAGAAAATGGAAATGATGCTAACCTCCTGGAGCAGATGTGAGGATTAAACAAGATAGTACACACAGGGCTTAGTGCAGTACCTGACACAGTCAGAACTAAATTAGGAGGAGGGAGCTATATTTACTTTAACTAATGACAGTGGCAAAGCTTCCTATGATTTTTAATGGATTTTAAAGTTGTTGGGTACCTTAGCAGAGTAATTGGAAGAAACATGATGCAAGGGGAAGATAGAATTGCATTATCCCAGTAAATAAAATGTTTAAAATGCATATGACTTCCCTAGCTATAGACAATATCCTTAATTCTGAGAACTTCAGTTTTACCAAAGTGGCCAGCAGGTACACATTCATATATCATTGATTTTTTGTTCCAGCCCATTAGATGCATTATGGATTAGTATTTGAATTTGACAAACTGAAGACTAAAGGAGCCTCAATATTGCAAGGTAAAGTGGAGAAAATCTTTATTTCAATTATTTCATTCTCAAAATAACATCAAGAAAATGGGAGTAGGAGACCTCTTCAGTCATCTTCAACTCTAAGACATTGAAAAGATTCAAAACTGAGCAATATATTGAATTGTTTTCAAAGAATTTCCACATTTTATTGCTTGATTAGAATTAAATTACATATAGATTATAATAATATCTTTTTTGTACTAGTATATAGACCGGACCTGCCATTGTAAAGAACAGCAGAATTGTTTACCCTTTGTGCCCTTCACTCTGTTTTTAAATGTTCCAGTCTCAATAACATAATTTCTGGGCAAGTTCTGCTTTTGAAATTGGAAATCTCCTTAGATAATGTGTTCCTGGGATAATCAGGTTCAATAATAATAATAATGATAGCTTTAAATATATTTCTATTTTAACCTCAAAAAGAATTCTATTATATAGGTACTATTTTTTATAATTTTTCATGTAGAAAAAAATTCAAAGCTCAGAGAGTTTAATTAACTCACATGAGATCACAAGGTAACAGAACCAGTAATCAGACTTAGGAATTGTGATTACAGAACATTTATGTTCAACTACCCTGATAGCTGATGGTTATCAGTTAAGGACTCTATTAAGTTTGTATAAAGGTTAAATAGAGAACAATCAAAGCAGAACTCAAGAGACATGTTTATGTTTAACGTGTTATGTTTTCCGTTTGAAAATCTCTAATTTCCAATACCTCCACAATAGACATGATTGATCTCCATGATGTAGACTGAATACTATTTTACATTCTGAGGCCTTGGAGATAGAAACTTGCAAGAATTGCCTTTTTCTCAGTCTTGGCATTTTAAAACATTTATAGAAAGGAATGGGAGGCTCTTGTCCCAATTGTCTTCAGAAGTATTTGTCTTTCCCTCAGTGCTTTCTTTTCTCCAAAACACTCCATCTGATGTTGTGGAGACATTTGCTAGAGCACTCCGGGGCTAACCAGAACACACCTTTCCATTAAGAGGCTGGCCATTCTGTAGATCGCAGAAATAAAGGCAAAAACATTCCATCTTAAAAGCCCCTTGAGTCTTTTAGGCACCTTTCAGATCAATTATTCACATGCTTTTTTTAAGGCTGTTGTTAGATCAGGATCTACACAATTCTGCAGCATTTACCCTTCAAGTCTCGTTCTCAGCAATTTCTCTGGCTCTCTTCCACACTGTAAGTCCTAATTTATCTGATTCCTTGGATACTAACATCTTGTGATTGATATAGATGTGAGTTCTGTAATTTTGGCTCACGGTGATATGTGGGGAGAAGATTCACTTCTAACCTTTGTGAATCCCATTATTTAAGATCTTGGTGCTGCCAACATTAATACATAGCACCTTGGTGTGATGATGCAGTAGAGACTAGCTCTTCCAAAAGCCAGATAATAAATGAAAATTCAGTCTTAGTGTTTGCAATTCAAATAGCCCATTCACCACCATCTGGACAACACTTTATATAATGCTCTCTGAAGCAAAGATTCTCACAAAATTATTTGTGTAAAATAGCACAACCCAGTTTTCTATTATGAAATGCCTGTCCTATTAGTAGTGTGCTTTTCAAAAAAAAAAGTAAATATAACTAGGGAAAAATATTTTTGATCTCTTTCCCATTTCATATTTTTTTACTTCTCTCTCTTTTTCTCATTTGCTCTCGTTCTCACCTCTCCCCACCTCTCTCTCGGAGGTTAAAATTTCAGCTATCATCTTGTAATCAAACGATGATGAAGTATATATTACTATTACTCTCGATATCTGACTCTCACTGCATCATGGGTACCTGAAAAACTTTACTCCTTGCCTTGTATGATTGATTTTAGTTGATAACATAAGGGTAGAAATTGCATGTATCACTTTCACTTCAAAGCAGTGAAAAACCCCGGTGCCATTCTCCTGTTTTTTCTTCCTTTGCACTGGTGAACATGGAAGCATTGTACTGAAATGACAGAACCAACAGGATAAAGTAACTTGAATTGTTTTGTTATTGCATGGTGAAGAGCTGCCAAGGAGATTCACAGTGCACTTGACATTAACAAAATAAGCTTTGATTATGTTGAGCCCCTGAGATATAGAGGTTCTTAAATAATACAGCATGGTCCATCCTGTCTTGACCAATAAAGCTTGGAAGCATAAGGACAAAGGCTTGTGCACTAAAGCTACTGTAGCAAAAAGGTTAAACTATCTCTGCTTCCAAGGGCATTATTGAGCTTCAAGACTAGCCCTGGACATGGACTGACTGCTTTCAGACTTCTTATTGAGTGAAGAAACAAACAAAAACTATTAGTTAAGTGATTTACTTGTTTCTGTTTCAATTCGTTTTGCCTTGTATTCTGCAACTCAAAGCATTGCAAACTGAACATATATAGATGTATAAGTATAGATATGTATAGATGTTCCTCAAGCTACAATGGGGCTACATCCTGATAAACCCATTGTAAGTTGAAAATATTATTAATCAAAAATCCATTTAATACTTCTAACCTATTGAACTTGATAGATTAGCCTAGCCTACCTTGACCATGCTCAGAACACTTACATTAGCATTTAGTTGGGCAAAATCATCTGGCAACAAACTACACTATGGAGTATCAGTTGTTTTCTCTCATGATGATGTGTCTGACTTGGAGGTGCACTTGCTGCTGATGCTGGGGTATCATGAAAGAGTATCGTATTGCATATTGCTAGTCTGGGAAAAGATCAATATTAAAAGTTCAAGGTATTGTTTCCAGTAAATATGTGTTGCTTTACCACTATCATAAAACCAAAAAATTAGAAATCAGACCATCGTTAGGTCAGGGACTACCTGTATATATGTGAGATATAAATAGAATATATATAGTGTCTACCCATTTACACTATTAAATAGCACAGTATAACTCATAAATAACACAGTGTAACTCTCATTATTCATCTTATTCTTGGACCCCTGACAGTCATTTTTACCCCAGTGATGACCCAGACAAGTAACTTGAGTCTGTATTACCATTACGGGACACATGGGGTTACATGATCCTGACCACATCACTGAAATTCAAGAAGTCTATCCTTTCATCACAATGTAATCTTTGCTATTTTATAATAGTCTTGTTTATATTTTTACTATACAGAAAGCATGGAGAACAATTGCTCAACATCTCAAAACTCTGCACCTATTTAATAATACTCTTCTAGAACGTGGAAAAAAAATTCACATTCTACTCTCTTTCAGACTGATGTCTGCTTTATAATTTTCACTGGATACATGTAAGAACTATCAAAAGACAAACCTGAAAAATAAAATAAACTGTTTGTTCTTATCTTCTCTTGTCTCAAATCCAACAGCATTTCGACTTTAGTTTTCACTTATTAGAACAGATTGAAATTACTTAATGAAATTTCTTAGCACTCTCTATAAGACCAATGAACAGGTGTAATTATGATTGGTAGATCAATTCATCCATTCAACCATGCCCTGAAAATGTGCTTGGGTTACCAAATAACAGAAAATAGCCTGATTGTTTAATTGCATTAAGTAAATCTTTGACTTTTGATAGAATTAATCAATTCAAAATGAAATAATAAATCTTACACATTGTGCAATGTATCCAATTAGATTTTCTTTTCCTAAACTTATATTTCATATTGATGAACATAAATTCACTACCTATACAATCTACTAATAGAATTTTACCAGCACAACTGCATGTCAACATCTACATTATTAAAATACCACCAAATCCTAAAATACTAGAGAAAACAAGCATGAATGATCATTTAACATTAATTCTAAAGACAAATTTTTGTATCACAATAGGAAATTCTATTATTTTATTTTCACTTTCACAAATAAGAAGTACCTTGAAGTATTCTAATCAATCATGAGCACATCAGTGTAATACCCTAACATGTCTTCATTTCTGAGATGTAAGAGTATACATTCATCTTTCTCTTGACTCCTATATTTCACAGCAAAGTATCAGTGTACAAAATGCAAAACATGCCATTCAATTCAACAAGTATCGTTGAGGAATGATTAGTGTCTAATATGGGATTTTTAACGCTCTCCAAAGAATCCTACACTGACAGTGCAGGACAGATTATCAAAGCAGAAAATAAATAAACACTGGACTTGAATGGGACTCTAGAAGAAATGTACCTAAAAAACACTTGCAGAACTTTCTACCCCAAAACTACTGAATATAATGTTTTTCTCATCAGCACAGGGGACATTCTCCAAGATTGATTATATCTTAGGCCATGAAAAATCTCTCAACAAATTTTAAAAAAAGTGAAATCAAACCATGTATCTTCTTAGACCGCAGTGGAATACAACTAGAAATCAATTCCAAGAGAAACACTCAAATCTACACAAAGTCGTGGTAATTATATAAGCTACTCCTGAATGATTATTGGATCATGAATAAAATTAAGATGGACGTCAAAAGATTCCATGAACTGAAGACAAAGGGGACACAAGCAATTAAAATCTATGGAAGTCATCAAAAGCAATCCTGAGGGGAAAACATATAGCCTTAACTGTGTTCATCAAAAAGATGGAAACATAACAAATTAACAAATTAACAATATGATGACATATCTCAAGGAACTAGAAAAGGAAGAGAAACCCAAACCCAAATTTGGCAGAAGAAAATAAGTAACAAAACTCAGAGCAAAACTAAATGAAAAGAAAATAAAAAACAATTCAAAGGATCAATGAAACGAAAAGTTGATTCTTTGAAAAGATAAAGAGAATTGATAGATCTCCCCCTTGATTGACCAGGAATAGAAAAGAAAAGACCCAAATAAGCTCAATCAGAAATAAAAAAGGGCATGTTACCACTGATACCATAAAAATAAAATATCCATGAATACTATAAAAATCTCTACCAAATCTACAAGGAAGAGCTGATACCAATAATGCAGAAAATATTCCACAATATTAAGAAGGAGGATTCCTCCCCAACCCTCCTATCCTCAATCCTGCCCAGTATTACTTGGATATCAAAACCAGGAATGGGCACAAAAAGAAACAAACTATACTACAAGGCTATAGTAACCAAAACAGCATGATATTGGTACAAAAATAAATACACAGGCCAATGGAACAGAACAGAGAATTCAGATATAAAACCATCTACCTACAACCAACTGATCTTTGACAAAGCAGACAACACCACACACCGGCGAAAAGAAAACCTATTCAATAAATAGTGCTGGGAAAATTGGATAGCCACATGCAAAAGAATAAAACTGGACCCCTATCTCTCACCACTTACAAAAATTAATTCAAGATGGATAAAAGACTTAAATTTAAGGTATGCAGCTGTACAAATTCCAAATGAAAATGTAGAAAAAACACTTCTAGGTATCAGCCCAGACAAAGAATTTATGACTAAGACATGAAAGACAGTCTATAGAAACAACAAAAATAATAAATGGTATTTGATTAAACTAAAAAGCTTCTTCACAGCTAAGGAAATAATCATCAGAACAGCAGACAGCCTACAGTATAGGAAATATATTTGCAAACTATACATCCAATAAAGGATGAATATGCAGAATCAATAAAGAACTCAAACAAATTAGCAAGAAAAAACAAATAACCCCATTAAAAAGTAGTCAAAAGAGATTAACTGAAGCTTTTCAAAAGAAGATAGGCAAATGGCAAACAAACATATAAAAAAAAATGCTCAAGATCTCTAATCATCAGGGAACTGCAAATTAAAACCACAATGAGATATTACCTTACCCATGTCAGAATGCCAAAGAATAATAGATGCTTGCATGGTTGCAGAGAGAAATGAATGTTTATTCACTGTTGGTGAGACTCCAAATTAATACAACCTCTGTGGAAAACAGTATGGAGATTCAAAGAATTAAAAGTAGACCTACCATATGATCCAACAATCACACTACTCTACTGGGTATCTACCCAATAAAAAAGAAGTCATTTTGCCGAAAAGACACCTGCACTCAAATGTTTATTTCAGCACAATTCACAATAGTAAAGATGTGAAAACAACCTATATGCCCCTCAATCCAGAGTAAATTAACAACCTGCAGTGTACACATGTACCATGGAGTACTACTCAACCATCAAATGAAATGAATTAATGTCTTCTATAGTAATGTGGATGGAACAGGAGACAAACATCCTAAGTGAAATATCTCAAGAATGAAAAAACAAATACCACATGTACTCTCTAATAATTTGAAACTAATTGATGGGCACACATGTGCACAGAGAAAAGTAAAAGTCACTGGACATCAAGAAGAGGGAAGGAGGAAAAGGGAAGGAGTAAAAACCCATGTAACAGGTACAATGAACATTATTCAGGTGACGGTCACACTAATAGTCCTGACTTAAGCATTATAAAAGGTATCGATGTAACAAAAACATTTGTACCCCCTAATATTTTGAAATAAAATAAAAAAATAAAATAAATGTGTATGCAGCTAATTTTCAGTTAAGGGACAATCTTTAAAATAGTTTTAAGGTTTATAGAGATGCTGTGTTATAGACTAGAGAGGTCCAGAGAGCTAGGGTGGTAGGAGATGGTTGGGACATGGGGAATGGAAGTTCTGAACTGTCTGAGAATGAGGGTCTGGCAGAAGACATAATAATAATGTTTTTAATTTGATGACAAAAATAACATCTCTTTGATAAATAGCTGAGTTAGGTGTCTTCCAAACTTTGAATAAAACCCTTGTATGATACTATTCAGTGTTGTCAAAATTTAAGGTTCTCTAGGATCAGAATTATTAACAGCCATTAAATATCTACATATTAGTTGAATTAAATTTGTTGTATTTATGAAATGATAATATCTTAATCTAATCATTAAAGGGCTTTACATTAAGCTAAAAAGGGGTAATATATCAATCACTTTAGCTTTTTTGATATATTTCTCTATCATCAACTCTCTAGATCTATCTACTTGTCCAGGTGATTCTGTTTTAAGTAGGCCATCTTTATCATTTAAGTAAGTTCCATTGTTTTTAATGTAATTAATAATATATTCAGTTTTAAATGTATTATCTTATTACTTTTTAAAAGTTTGTCCTTACTGTTTTATATTAACAATTTTTTTTCTTGACTTTTTTGGGTAAATTAATTATTAATTTATTGTCCCATTTTCCTCCTTAATTAATTATTTGCCGCGGTCCAGCCGCAGCAGGTCCAGGGGTCCCTGAAGGTGGGTCTTGGCGTTGGCGATGGGACACAGTAAAACACACAACTCAGAGGTTGAATGTAACTGCTCCGTTTATTGCTTGTAACTTACAGTTATTTAAAGTCTAGCGAAGGCTTAAGCTTTATTGTTTTCATTCTAGGTAATATTTAGTTTTTGTTTTACAATCTTAAAATACCAATAGTGCTAATGATTAAGCGTAGGATGTGGTCTTGACCCAGCTGTGTTGCTATTTCTATTCTATTTACTATTAACTCTATATTATTGTTCTATTGTTTTCTCTATGCAGGGGGGTTTGTGATGTTTGCATAGTTGTGCAGCAGCTTAATGCCCTTTGGCAGTTTCCATTTCTAATAGCACTGTAACATAAAGGATAAAGTTTATACAAGAGCTAAGCCATGTGATTGCTTCTATGTGGGGTACTATAGCAAGCAGAAGTCTTATTTTTATGTCCTTCCTCTTTCCTGTTCCTTTCTTAGTTTCTCCTCAAGTTCCTTAATTTCCTTTTCTAACATCTCTGTCCATCGGCTTATTGGGTGTTTCTTATACCAAGGTAATAGCTGTTTGGCGAGAGCTAATTTAGCTTTAGTGGAAAGTACGCAGTCAGGGGGCCTGCTTCTTTTGATTCTCTCCCAGAGCGAGAGGCTTTGGTATTTTACATGTTTTCCAAAGACAGGGGCCCATCGCGTCCCATCCTTATCATACATTCCTGTGTATGGGATGGGGGGATCTATGTCAACTGAAAAGTCTTTAGGTTGCCTTCCCGGGGGAGCTTCCCAGATTTGTCCATTGTCTAATTTGTACTTAATAAAAGGAGGGAGATTTAAAGTGGGAAGTTGCCATTTTTGTAACTGGTGATCATCATCCGGTTTTCCTAGAATAGCTAATGGCTGAGGGGGTCCAGGGGTAGTTTTTGGGACTTTTATGGTGGGTTCTGTGGAAGCTGGCCACTGTAATTCCACTGCCTGTAGTTTGTTTAAGAACTCTCCCCATCCCACATCCTCTCCAGATGACATTAGTTTGCTCAATG
>CAUYSK010023063.1:0-30559 GCA_963575035.1 Avahi laniger | reverse complement strand
GAGTAGCTGGGACTACAGGCATGCGCCACCATGCCTGGCTAATTTTTTCTATATATTTTTAGTTGTCCGATTAATTTCTCTGTATTTTTAGTAGAGACGGGGTCTCGCTCTTGTTCAGGCTGGTTCCGAACGACACACCTGTTTTTAATCCCCCACATAGTAGGTACACAGTTAATAAGCAGGTTGTCAATTGATTCATTTCTGACCCCATAGAACTGAGGCTTATAGAATTATAACTAAATTATAGAAAACACAGAAAAGTGCCCACATGGTAGTTGTGGAAGGCAAAAATATATTCACTAGGTTAAAAAATAGTTCCTCATTCCAGCATTATCTCTGCGTACTTTCTACAGAAGTATAGCAAGGTTGTCCTTGAAACTTAGGGGCTCTATCTTGTAAATGAAAAATGAATCTTCAGGCTAAGGATATAAAAACCTCAGGTAGGCTTTTCCAAATTGGTGTGGGAGTTTAAGGGTTTGGAGGCATTCCAATCTAAGCACAGGGAACCATTTATCATGCACTGCCCAAGTTCATCTTCACTGCTATGTTAATATGAAATGTTCAGCAGTTATTTTGGTTGAGTTAGATTTATTACTACATTTAATTTAAAAGAAAACAATCAAACAGAAGAGGGTCCTTTCTTCTCTCTCATCAAAACATTAGTATCCCAGAGACAGAGCCACTAATGATAGAGAAATCAGAGCTACATTCCATTAGGGGGAAAGAACTAGTCCTCGCTGCATGTAAATTACAGAAAGATATTTCTTTTCATACACAGACAAAGCAGAGTGAAACATTTAAAACCGAGGAGAGGTGGCTTGCTCGAAGCATTTATAATTACTTATCTCCAGCCTGTGGGTCTTGGCTTTGCTGTGTCTCCAAAGCCCAGATGCTGCTGTTGGTCAGAAGCTGCGAGGAGATGACTCTTGGTGGAAGCATCATGTGGGTTTCACTCTACTGACCGCTCATCGAGTATGCACAGGACACTAAAAGACTTGTTTACATAGCCAAAAAAAATGAGAGGCTTTTGAAGGCACAACAAAATTGTTGTGCCTGTTTCCAAATACAACTGAAGATAAAATTAGATGCTACCAAAAAAGCATGTTTGTCCAAACTTTTACCAACTTTAGAGTAATCATAACTGTAATTTAACTGAAGATAGTTGGCCCAGTGAATGTGTCATGTAAAAATCCATACTATTCAGTACTTTGTTCTTAATGACATTTTCTGTTTTGAGAGTCTTCTGACCCTAACAATCTGGAAACCCATCGGTCATTCCTTACACGATGTTACAAACAAGACCCTATTTTCTGGCGAGATGTCAAAGGGCCTGGACAAACGTCTTCTTTTTCCAAGTACGATTGATAGTGGATGACAATGTCCAGCTCTTCTCTAAATTCTGACAGCTATGTAACAACAAATAAAAAACATTCCAATGATTTACTGTTTTAATTCTACATTGTTGTGTTCTGTGTTTCTTTAAGAAAGGTGTAAGTGTATGCATGAGAGTCATGAAACACTGTGGTTACCATGGTAATTATCTGTGTTTAGAGAGCTGTGGAGTAAAGGTCCACGCGGTGGTTGAAGAAGAGTGCACGTTAACGATAGCTTTTCACGAGCCTAAATCATGTTAAGTCCCAGTTTCAAAGAAATGTTAAAAAGAAAAAAAAGGAAGCTTTCATCTGGAAGAGCCATAAGTGCCAAAGTATGTTTTGTTCCAGGGGCGCAACTTTCCTCCTAGTAGTTAGATCATCTCTAAAGACAGAAGTGAGGACCCAGCGGGCTGCTGTTTCAGGGGAAGGGGGCATTTTCTGGTCAGGGAGCCTTCCTCACTGATTTACCTGGGGATGCATTTGCTCTTTTGCTTCCCACAATCTGGTTTCCAGCTCCTTGAAAATCCCTTGGTAAATTCCAGGTAATTACAAGAAAATAAGTCCTGTTACTGGCGGCTGCCATCTGCATGGCCGCCCGAGTAGGGTTTGGCACACGCCTCAGGCACGGCCTTACCCCCAAAGGTCGGGAGTTGTTGCTTGACTGACAGATGGAATTGTTTCACTCTTTCTTGGGTGTCCAGAAGCAAAGGTCCTAATAACTAACAAAAAAAATCAAACAACTTGATTTAAAAATCGGCAAAGGAGATTTTTCCAAAGAAGGCATACAAATGGCCCATAAAAACATGAGAAAAATGCTCAATACCACCAGTCATCAGGGAAATGCAAATAAAAACCACAATGAGATACCACTTTACACTCACTAAGATGGCCATTATTTTTAAAAAAGCAAAACAAAATAACAAGCCTTGGTAAGAATGTAAAATGGTGCCGCTGCTGAGGAAAACAATTCCTCAGTAACTTAAACACAGAATTACCGTATGATCCAACAACTGCACTTCCGGACACAGACCCAAAATAAGTGAAAGCAGGAACTTGAACGGTATGTGTGTAACAGCATTATTCACAAAAACCAAAAGCTGGAAGCGAACTGTGTCCCTTGACAGATGAACAGATCCACAAAGCGTGGAACTCGCACGCGATGGAGTGTCGCTCGGCCTCACAAAGGCAGGAGGCTCTGGCACAGGCCGCGCCACGACGAACCTTGAAGGCATGGCGCTAAGCGCCACAAGGCAGACACGAGAAAGACAAGCACTGCATAATTCCACGCACAGGAGGCACCCAGAGCGGTGGAAGACCGCAGAAACAGAAAGTGGAACGGTGGGTCGCCAGGGGCTGGGGAGGGGACTGGGTGTCCCACCGCGCAGTGACCATTCGGCAAGAGGAAGAGAGTGCTGGGGCGGACGGCGGTGGCCGCGCAGCAGTGTGAGGTGCTGACTGCCACTGAACTGCACGCTTAACAATGGCTCAAAGGGTGGATTTTATGTTGTGTATATTTTGCCACAATAAAAAAAAAAAGCAAGGGACCCGTCACGCCAGAAGGACTTCGGGCAAACCGTATTTGCACAGCGTTATTACTGACATGGCAACGAGCAGTGGCGTAAGAGAGGCTGTTTTGCTTTGTAACTAGGTGGTCTAAAAATAAAATAGCGACTTTCCCCAACTCATTGCCTTCATTACAAACCCCAAAACAAAAACTTCTGTGGTTGAGTAATAGTCACAAGAAATTCATCCTGCCAGGCTTGGGACTAACTGGCCGGCCAGACGACAGCCAGGCCCTCCCGGGACGCAACCCCTGAGAAACGCAGCTCGGCCGCGCCGCTCTGCACCGGGCGGCAGCTTCCTCGCTCGCGTTCACGAAGCTTAAGCAAACGTTTTAGAAAGTTACTTCTAAATATTTCTAGTTGTGACAATGGAGATCACAAACTGATTTTGAAAACGTAGTCCCTCAAAGGAAAGAGGAACAAAGGAGCCACAGATGCCTTCCTTGGGAAGGAAACACTGGCCCACGGGCCGCATATTGGGAGGATTTGCGCAACGCCAGACGGTCAAGCCGTGGGTTTGGGAGAGACCGGACCCAGCCGGCTGCTGTGGGGGGCAGGGGAGTCACCGGCCCTGAAGGAATTGGAGCATTGCTCTAGGCAGGTGAGCCTGAATGATTAGCATAAGAATCTGAAAAGATTCAAAATAATCAGGAAATGGTGATAATGGTAAATTAAGAATGGGAAAACGCCCATTTTTGGATTTATGCTGGTCTAATAATACTTTAAAATATAAAAGTACAAATAATTGGGACATGAGTATAATTAATTATGTTATTATTATTAGCTTAATAATAAGGTTTATGACTGACACAAATTCTGCAATGGACTTTACACAAATAAACCACCCTGGGTGTTCCTAGAAATGTACACACTCACTGGTTCTGTCATTCCCACGATCCAAGCGGCGGACATGGGAGCAGGTTCATTAACCTGGGATGTGGTTCCCGCGTCACATCTACACGGTAGCACAGACCTGCCCGTGGCCACTCCCTGCGCCCAGGAGAGCTGCGGGCCGGACCTCACGGAAGGGCAGGAGAACGAACCCAGCGCCGTATTTATCACGTCACACTGAGCAGATCTCCTCCCTAGTGTCCTGAGATTCATTTCACAATGGACGCGCCGGACTCTCACAAGTAACTTGAAGCAGGAAAATATCTTGAGAGGAGAATGGCCTCTTAAGGGTTCTCATGAGGGTTCTCGTGCTTTCTGAGGTTAAAATAATTTAGGATGCTACTTCACCTGCTTTAGAGAATTCAAAGAGTTCAGGGGTTATTCATAGAAGGTAAACTTATTTTTACAAATGGCAACAGGATTGAGTCCTTTCCCTGGAGCTAAATAATGCCCCCAAGAGAATGTGTTTCCCTCGCGTCGTGGGAGTACTTAGCTACCGAAAGTATTTCACTCACTCTGGCTCCGTCCCAGGATAAGAATTCGACCTCTAATTGTCAGGAGATCCATCTTTAAGAAACGTGTTATCACATATTAATCCTCTATCACCGTGGTCTTCATGCCACCAAGGCTTGTTTTACAAATATTTATTTTAGGGGTTGAAAAAAGTGCACATTACATTTGGTAGTGGTTTTATTTCACCTACTTCAAAAAGCGCGATATACGCTGTAACTCACTGAGACTTGCTTTGCTGCGTTGCTGCCTGTTTAACACTATAGAACTGAACTAGACAGGTGGTTTCAAAGATGAAGGTTCTCTGTTAATACAAGCTCTTTGGAATCAAAGTATACTTAAACCTCAGCCTGTATTAAGGAGAAAGACTTTTTTTGAAAAAGAGTTATGGGAAGTTTGGGCTCTTTGGGGGGTGGAAGTGTTTTTATTCTTCATTTGAGTGAGAGAATAAGACAGCAGTGTATGGTACCTAGTGGGTGGTTGCTCCAAGCATGACATGGATATGTTCAACCTAAAACCCCTTATCGCTTTCTGTATATGGAACCAGCAGCTGAAATCAATGGTGACATTTTTTCGTAGCTGAAATTGGGAGGAAAGAGTTCTACGTTACTTTCAATATTAGTCTTAAAAGTATTCCCAAAGTATTAGCTGTCCCAATTAGCAAAGTATTCCCAAAAGTAATAGCTGTCAAGTAACCTTTGGTCTCAATGCAGCTTCATAAAACTTAGTATTTGGGAGATAATTAATAGCAATCGCTGACATTCACTGAGCACTTACAACTTGCCAGGCACAGTGCTGAGTGCTTCATATACACGATTTTATTTAAACCTCAGACCATCCCTATGAAATAAGAAATATGATCTCCCTTATACCCACGAGAAATGCAAGATTAGACCACTAGAGTCACAACATCATGAAGATTCAGCCTGAACTCCAAACCCCAGGCCCTCGCTACGGCCAGGTTCACCTGTTGGAGACTGAAGACATGGCATGGATTTGTCCTCCCTCCTTGGGAAGAGCATGCGCCCAGATCGCCCAAGATGAGGAGCTGCTCCGTGGCTGAATCTAGCATGTTTGTCCCACGTGCAACTGAAAATGAGCCAGCTTTTCCAGGCATTAAGTAAAAGTGTTTTAGAGCAGTGTGTCGCACACTTTAGTCCTGGGGATCTGATGAGAATGCAGATTCTGACACAGGGGTCTCAGCGGGACCTGAGACCCTGCATTTCCACAAAGCTCTCCAGACAACACTGTCACCGCTGGTCCTGGCTACCCTCTGAAGAACAAGGACTTAGGGAGCACACGAAATCAGCTGCTAGACTGTGCAGTGGGATCTTAGCACAGAACAAGGTAGATTATTTAGTAAGACAAAGAAAATATATTTCAACATTTCAGGAAAACGTACGACGGCACCAATCTACGACCCTCTCCCTTCCTCCCCACCCCCTCCCCCAGAAGAGAAGAGCAGCCACCCCAGGAGGCAGATGGACATGCCCTTGTCACGTGCTCTCAGAGTGGTCTCAGGCTGAATCTGAATGAGGATCTTAAGCAGTGGTTTGCAATTTTCATGACTCATACGAAGGTAGTAGATTAATTAAATTCTTACAGAGCCATGCAAGGACTCCTATTGTAGAAGAATATTTAAAGGCATTAAAAGAGATTCCCCATGTATTACAAGTGGAAAGAGGTGAAGATAAAATAATTATGAAGAAATACTAGAAGAATCTACACCGAAATTTTAATGGCATTTATCTAAAGATAGGATTTTAAGATGTTTTATTTCTTTTGCTTATCTGCATGTTGTAAATTTTCTACAATTAATATGTTGCTTTGGGAATAAGAAAAATTGTTTTCTAATACATAATTTTAACAATTACTCTGTGCTATTTTACTCTTGAATCCACGATGACTCTTAGCATCACTGAAGGTGGGGTGAGAAGTCATGGGCCCCCAGCTCAGGCAAGAGGAAGCAAACGGAGCCATCTATGGAATATTCTTGCAGGATGACAAACCTGAGCCTCATCATCCAGCGCCAACCTCCATCCACAGGAAAGATGGCAGGAAGAGGAACAAGTTCAATGACTGAATATGGAAGCCGATGGACAAATCCAGAATGTGGGACATTCTACAGGACGACTGACTCAGTTTCTGCAACAAGGACATGAAGGGGAGTGGTGTGCTCTGTATTCAAAAGACACATCACAAACAAATGCAATGCATGGGATGTTTATGAAGTGTTAGAGCCCGAAAATGTGTGTCCTCCCAAAATTCACTGTCGAAGCCCTAATCCCCAACATGACGGCGTCTGGATGGAAAGCCTTCGGGAGGTAATTCAGGTTAGACGGAGTCATATGGGTGGGGCCCATGGTGGGATTAGTGCCCCCATAAGAAAAGGAAGAGCACATAGCTGCTCTCTCTCTGCAGGAGGGAGGCACCTTAATTGTCCCAGCCTCCAGGACTGTGAGAAATAAATATTTGTTGTTTAAGTCGCCCAGTCTAGGGTATTTTGTTACAGCCACCCGAGCTAAGACATGGAGTCCCGATTGAACAAACCAAGCATAAGCAAGCATTTTTGAAACAACTCATGAAATTTGATTATGAGTAATATTAACTTTTAGGGGTGCAAATGGTATCATGGTTATAAAAGAAAATGTTCGTACTTTTTAAAGATGCAGCCTGAAGTATGTAGGAATAAAATGAATGATAGTACAAGACATTTTTGAGTGCTTTCAATGAAAATTTTATAAATGCATAGCTTAAAGGAAGCAGAAAAATATCAATAACTGTCAAATCAGGGGGCTGAACATGTGCGTGCCCACTCTACTCTGCACTCCCCCTGCTTTTATGTGCTTGAAATTCTTCACAATAAAATACGTAATCAGGGTTTCTAATTTTTCTGAACTGAAGTAAAATATTAAGGTAAACCAGGACCCGGATCCATCTGACACACACAGATATTTGAGGCTGCAGGAGAAAGCATCCTCTATGCAAATTAAGCCTTTTAACACGACCCCCCTTGAATAATCCAGATAGCCGAAGGATCTGAATTGCAGGAGTTGCAAAGAGAGAATAACATCGCCGTGTGAGGCTGTCTAGGTACCAGTAAAGGCTGGATTCTGAACCAGAGACAATTTGTCCAGATTAAAGAAAATAATGAGGATAAAAACTAACATGTGTATAGTGCTTTATGGCTTACATGTATTTTAAGGTACACCACTTTATTTCACCTTCATTTAATCTCCTTTATTTCCATGCTAAATTGTAGAGATTACGTTCCACCTTTTATAGAGATTCCTGCACACTCATTCGATGAGATTTCCTCCACGCCAGCACTGTGCTACGAGCTGGGAACGTAGGAGCGATGTGGCCTTCAGCTTTGGCAGCTTAGAACCTTCCAGTTGGATTAATAAAGGTTCAGTTTTGGAGAAAGGAAGGTGAATCTACCGATTAGACCATGTTTAGAGCCTTATGTTGAGCAAGGAGCCCACATTTTGAGAAGAGACTGTGAATCCGGGTTGTCTCTGAAAACAACCTCCGAGGGAGTTGATGGAAGAAAATGGGGAAAGATTAGCCTAAAAATGGAAAGACACGAGAAAAGAGAAAATAAAGTTTTGACTCAAAATAAGAGAGACCTTTGCAGCAATGAGCGCTGCCCAGTGAGAGCTGTCTCAACTTACCTGCACCATCATCACGCTGCCCAGCCAAAGACACGGCTGCATCTTCCTCATCTCTTCCCATCTCGGGGAAGGCTGTGCCTCGCCTGTGTCGAAGGTCAACCCTTGCACTCGAGCCCTCGCCCCTGTCCCTGCAGAACTGCCCCTCGATCCTGCTGAACGGCTG
Organism: Avahi laniger; assembly: GCA_963575035.1. NCBI lineage: Eukaryota > Metazoa > Chordata > Mammalia > Primates > Indriidae > Avahi > Avahi laniger. Next base: position 22,386 of record CAUYSK010023063.1, on the reverse strand, counting down.
CTTCTGTGTTCTTGCTGGAGACAGCTTTTATAACCCTCTAAGGAAAGCTGTGGACCCTCTTACCAGGAAACTCATGGAATATCCACAGCCGCATAGAATTTCAGGGGGTAAGTGAAAGACCCCCGGAAGCATTTACCTCCTGAAATCTTCTCTTCCTGCTGGTAGGTTCCATTTTACCACTATCTACCGAGTCACCAGGCAAACACCAAAGTCGTACATGGATAACACTGCCTTGTCCCCCCAGCCCCTTTCAGCTGATGACCAAATCCTCTGGCTTCTACCTCCTAATGTCTGGAATCTGTCCCTTCTTGCCTCCACCGCACAACACTATGAAATGCAAAGCCTCATTATCTGTCACCTGAATTATCACAACAGGCTCGGCCACTTACTGGTGCACAAGTTACCACTCGACCTTGTAATCCTTGGTTTCCTAATCTGTAAAATGGGGACAATAACCTAGCAGTTATTGTGAGGAACATTAAGTGAATTAGCGCAAGTGAAACAATTTGAATTGTGCCTGGCACTCAGTAAACACCTAATAAGTTATTTTTCGTCACCTCAGAGTGTCTGGATTCTCAGGAAGCCACGTCTGCGATGGGATCAGTGTCTGGAGCCTCCTGCCCTCCCCACCGAGTCTCAGGGGAGCTGGACCCGCCTTCCTCTGCATTCCTGGCTAGTACCTTTGTATACCTGTATTTCTTTTAAAGAAATGGTGTCATTATCTGTTTAAACATGTGACTCCTCCAGCGAACTGTGAGCTCCTGGAGGTCAGAAACTGTAATTTATCCCCTCACCACAGAGCCCCGATGGTCCCATGTGGGTGGCACACTTTGTAAATGGTCATCGGAAGTTTGTTGAATAAATGAGCCCACGTTGTAGAGGGAATTCCTGCTGGAGTGCAAGACTGATTAGGTGCCCCTGGGGTCCAGGAGCCTCCAAGTCCGAGATTTCCACGTGTCCACACTAAATATCTGCACATCGTCTTTGCACTTGTGCTTTAGACAAGAGAAGAAGCTACACCCTGCAGAGGGCCTGTGTTTGCACCCCCCATAGCCACTTGCTAGCAAAGAGCAGCAAGCCCACCGAATGGCAAACGATGATTCTTATCTTTAAAAGATTCAGGAATTTCAGCCCCAGATACAAGTTGAAATGACTGCTACAATTCATTGAGGAAATGCTGATGGCGTCTGCTTTGTACCAGGCGCTGAGGATAAGCAGTGAGCAAATCCTCCGGGCACCGTCCTCGCCGGCGCCCGCGTGCACTGAAGCCCTGTTCTTCCAGCGGCTTCGCGTTGTTGACCAAAGGCTGTGGTGCACGGGTGCGCTCTGTGCAGAACCAAAGGACGGGGAGAATGTCAGCTACTGCGCACATCCTGTAATTATTACTACTCCGGTGGAGTCGCTCCGGTGACAAGGTTATTGTGAAAGGATCTCCATTTCCAGCTGCCAAGGAAGACGTGCTTCTCCCCCCTACCGAAACCTCTGGTTCTGACATTACCTTGAACTACAGGTAGAGCTAAGATTTCCATTTTCCCCCTCACCCCCACCCCACCCTCTTCACAGGATATGTTAAGCCCCAGGAAGAATGCCTTAGTAAACACCGTTTTCTGTTTAAACTTGTTAATAATTGCCGAATTTGGTTTGGGGGAATGTTTTGCTATAATGGCTGTTAACAGAAAGGTTTCCAACCTGTCAAATCACCTCCCACGCTTCATGTGGAGAAAAATCGAGGAGTTCCAAGGCTGGTCCAGTGCATCTCTGTGGATTAGCAGTCTACATGGAAGAAAACTGTCCAGCAGAGAGATGAGGGTGGTGGGGAGAGAGAGAACACAGTACATAAGAGAAGAAGGAAGAGAGAATCTCAAGATTCGGGACGTGTGGTACCTATTTCTTCCCATGATCTGTTTCTCACAGGTCCCCTGGGATCCTGATCAAATGCAGACCCCAATTCCGCAGGCCCAGGTAGGACCTGACACCCGCATTTCTAACAGGCCCCCTGGGGATGCCGCTACTGCCGACTGAAGGATCCCACTTGGAATACCGAGGTTCTACAGTAACTTTCCAGATGTCTAATGAACATGATCCATTCAGCCTTCTAAAAAAATCATAATCAACCCATTTTTTCTTTTGAAGAACTTTGGGGGAAAATATTTTCAACATCTATTTCCTCAACTATGTCCCTACTGGGGTTGTCGAAAGTAAGGTTTGAGTCTCAAATCTTGAGAGAGCCACTTAATGAGAGAGCGGGGAAAAAACTGTTCTGGGAACAGGTGCAAGCGTGTCACCTAAGGAAAGCAGTCGGGTTTTGTGCTCAAGTCATTCACGCCTTCTCGGGCTTTCCCCAATGTTCTTGATCTAGACCGAAAAGGTTTTGAAGGTGAGAATAACATGTAAAGAGAATAAAGAATAAAAATAATCCTCAGTTTTGAAACTAAATGAATATCCCAAAAATGTAAGTTAAACTTCTAACTGTGTTTCACAGCCACTGGGAAAGCCCTCTTATTGAAAGATTCCTGTTGTAACTATTTTTGTTAAATAAATAATAGCATTCTTAATTTAAGTTTATGGACATCTGAATTGTCCTCAGTTGGATTAGGTGATCCTGAATGAAAAATCCTTTTTATTTTCCCTGTTAAATATTCAAGACCTTTTAAACTCTCCCAAATCTAAGATTCCACCAAATGCGGACATTGTATTCCCCCAGGAATTTGGCTGACGTTCCGTGAACCCTAAGCCTTCTCCACCCTGGCCTTCATTTCAGCCTCCCTCCCACTAGAATATTTGGACACAGAGGAGCCAGTGGTATAGCAAGAGCCGTCCCCTCCATAATAAAACGAAATGCGCCCAGCACTCTGGAGCAGTTACCTCTAAACCGGGCTGGTGCCACATCAGGAGTGTGTGTCTGCATCCAAACCTACTCACAAGCAAGCACACAGCTGTGCCAAAAGAAATACAGTGGCCCTGCTCGTGGCCATTTCCTGGTCTAGTGTCACCTCAGGGCCACACATGTGACACAAGTCACGAGCCTGATCCCTGCCTGCTGACCCCAGTTCCCGAAGCCGCCTTCTCCCTGCAGGGCTTTCCGAGGCAGCAAGTGTGCACGCGGGATCCCAGAGGCAGGGACAGCAAGACAGGGGGCCCAGCCGAGGGCACAGCCAGGAGAAGAGCCACACAGCTAATCAGTCCAGGAGCCACACGCCTATTGTTCTCCTGGGTTCACCAGCAGCAACCTGATCTGCCGAGCTGCTAGCCCACCAGGCCGAGCAACACATTCCAGAAATCTGGGCTGCCTGCCAAGGCCGCCCTGCCTGAGAGCTCTCACCCCCTGAAATCCAAAACCTGGGGACCGTTAAAACAGGAGCCCTGCCTGATCACACACTGGCACCACAGCGCCTGAGGAGAGACCATCGCTGGGGTTAGGAACTAGATGCAGAGCAATGGAGGCCTGAGAAGAGCGAAGCCCCCCGAGTCTTGTACGCAGACCCAGAGGCCCCCAGTGACCCTGGGCTGCTCTGAGTGGCAGATGTCACTGACCTGCTCAGGTGCTGATGCCAAGCAGCTCAGCTGACTGCGCCTTTGGACCTACTTCGGAGGTATCCCCAGGCTTCGCCCTGAAAAGATGATAAAACACTGCTGGGACACTTTGCTTGCATTTGGAGTTCTGGGCTTGGGGCTTTTTTCTCTCAGTGACAATAGTTCCAAGACTGGAATCCCCAAGTCCAGGTAATGCTGGCTGTTTGGGAGAAGCAAGTTTCTGTTACTTTTAAATCTCCCCTAGTCTGGTGTTGGTGTAATACCTCCTAGCAGAGAGCTTCATCACTCCTGAGGATACCAGGAGAGCCTCTGAGCTTTGCATCAAGAAAAAAGAAGAGGGAAGATGTTAAGAAAACTATAAAATGAGAACAAGTGATTCCCTTGAAGGCTTCCAAAAGGTGACATTTCCCACATCTCACAAGGCTGACTGTCCCTCTCTTTCTCTCTCATGGATCTCCTTGAATTTCACTGAACCAAGTCTGCTAGGAAGGGACCCACTTGTGACCCCCCCATGACTCCTCCTTCTCTTCCTCCCAAAACGCCTCTTTCCACGGCTCCCTGTGCTCCCCCCAGGATCTAGCTTTCTCCTCCCCGCTTCCTCCTCTGACGCCCTCCGAGAGCATCCCAGAGCACCAACATTCCCTCCGTGTAGACGACAACCAAATCCATTTCACTGTCTTGTTGCTGCTTGTAAGATGTATCCTCCTGGATTTTAAGCCAACACCTCAAACTCAGCGTGTCTGAGACCATGTCCATCCTCCCTGCAAAACCAGCCCCTTCTACTCTCCTTTCTCTTAGTGGCAGTACCATTTTTGCAGGCAGATGGGCTTGAAATCCAGCAATCTGCTCATCCCATCTCTCCCAATGCCCACCTCCAGTAGTTTCCCAGTAATGAGTATTCCTCCTCTCATGCTCTTCCGTCCTTTCTGTTCCCACCGTGCCATTCCAAACAGACCCTCATGTTGCATGCCTAGACTACTAGACGGCCCCTAACTGTTCCCTGTCCTTATGCATCAGCAAACTCTAGAGAAGAACTGCACCTTAGAAAACATCTTATGTCTCCTTATTCTTATAGAAGAGGGAAGGAACTGAGGCCCAGGCAGTGGCCTCACCAAGCTTCCACGGGTGTTCAGAGGCTCACTCTCATCTGCTCTGGACATCACTGCTGATTTTCTAACTCAGTGTTGCAGTCAGGACTTTCTCCATGTAGTGTCGGTCTAGTCGCTGAACACAGTCATCCTTTCTTGTCTCCGTGCTTTGCTCATTTTGCCTCTTTTCCCTGGAATAATTCCTCCCTGACACCCCTCTCCCCTTTCTCCACCACTGGTCAAGCTCGCCTTAGGTACCACTCCTCCAGGTGCATTCCCGGAACCAGTTATTGGAAAGACTATCTTCCCCCCTCCATGTGTATGCTGGGCACCTTTGTTGATTGCATACACATGTGTTTATTTCTGGTCTCTCTATTTTGTTCCATTGGTCTATGTGTCTGTTTTTATGTCAGTACCTCACAGTTTTAATTCCTATAGCTTTGGAATATAATTTGAAATCAGAAAGTGTGATGTCACCAACCTTTTTTTTCTTTTGCAAGATTGCTTTGGCTATTTAGGGTCTTTTTTGGTTCCATATGAATTTTAGAATTTTTTTTTCTATATGTGTGAAAAATGCTACTAGAATTATGTTGAATCTATAGATCACTTTGTGTCATATGAACAATATTAGTTCTTCCAACCCACGAACAGGAGATATCTTTCCATTTACTTGTGCCTTCTTTAATTACTGCCATCAGTGTTTTACAGTTTTCAGTGCACAGATCTTTCATCTCCTAAGTTAAATGTATTTCTATGTATGTTATTCTTTTTGATGCTATTATAATTGGGATTTTTTTATTTTCCTTTCAGATAGTTCATTGTAGGTATAAAGAAACACTACTAATTTTTGTATGCTGATTTTGTATCCTGCAACTTTATTGAATTCATTTATTAGTTTTAAATTTTTTATGGAGTTTTGGGGGTTCTGTACATATAGGATTGTAACATCTGCAAATAGAGATAATTTTTATTTCTTTCTAATTCATAGGCTTTTTATTTCTTTTTATTATCTAATTGCTCTGGCTAGGGCTTCCAGTACTATGTCAAACAGAAGCAGTGAGTGAGCATCCTTGCCGTGTACCAGATCTTAGAGGAAAACTTTCAGTTTTTCCCCCTTGCTTATATTAGCTGTGCCTTTGCATAGATGGCCTTTGTTATATTAAGTAACTTCTTTCTATATCTATTTTTTGACAATTTTTATCATGGATAAATTCCTAGAAATATACAACCTACCAAGACTGAATCAAGAACAAATAGAAAGTTTGAAGAGACCAATAAGAAGACTGAATTTGTAATCAAAAACCTCGCAATGCAGAAAAGCTGAGGACCAGATGGCTTTATGGATGAATTCTACCAAACATTTAAAGAAGAATTAATACCAAATCCTTTTAAAATTCTTCCAAAAAAAACAGAAGAGGGAATTTTTGGAAACTCATTTTATGAGAGGCCAGAGTCACCCTGATACAAAAGCCTGATAAAGACACTGCAGAAGAGAAAACTACAGACCAATATCTCTGGTGAACATAGATGGAAAAATTCCAGTGAAGTACCAGCAAACCAAACTCACAACACATCAAAAAGATTATACACCATGACTAAGTGAGATGTATCCCCAGGATGCAAGGTTGGCTCAACATGCACAAATCAATCAAATTGTGATTCACCAAAGTAACAGAATGAAAGATAAAAAGCACATGACCACATGACCATCTCAATAGATGCAGAAAAAGCATTTGACAAAAATACCTTTCAAATAAACTTGTAAAATTCAATTATAGCTAAAAATATAAAATACTCTTTGTTCAAAGTCTAGGCATACTGTGTCTTGGGAAAGGTGCTAGAATAGAGAGCAGTGAAGTGAGTTGAATAAAACTAAGACAGGAAAAAGAGAACATCAAATGGTCCTTTCGGTCTCTCTTTGGAAATGTTTTCCAGTCGACAAATGCAGATGTTTATTCCAAATCCATTTCAAGTGCAAGCAGACACTTCAGTCTCTGGCCTGCCAACTCTCTGGCTTCCTTAACCCACTGTGGAGAACACGTGACACTGCAAGTAAGGGACAGCATGACATTCGTTTACTTCGAGGTCAAAGGTGAAATGTATTTGTCATTAAAGTCCTCAGCAAGCCCATGGAACAGTCTCCTTTTTTAAGGGACATCAAATATTTTAATGTGGTCAGAGGTACAAACAAGAGAACAGATGTTAACGTCTGGTGATATCAAGACCACAATAACTTTTTTTTCCCTAAATTTCGTTCTTTTTTTTTTTTTACACAATCGGTTTCCAAACATATTCAAAAGATATTTAGGACAACCTGGAAACTAATAATTCATCTTAAACGTATGTCAAAAAGCAGATCCAAGGGAAGGGCACAAAACAAATTCTGAATGGTTTTTCCCTTTCTCTCTCTCTCTCTTTACTTTGTTTGAAGCTCATTCCAATTTTTTAAATGGCCCCAAACATTACCTATACTTTCTTTTAGAAAGTAGGACTGTTTTTTTCTTTAAAAAAAAAAAAGCCCTCTGGGAATGCACTATTGGAGTTATAAGCACTTCCTTGGTCCCTAGAACGGACCTCTGCAACTATGTCGCTTCCCCCGCCCGCCGACGAAAGACGGTCAGCCGCCTGGTCTAGACAGTCCTTCAGCTTTCATACGGTTTGTGAAAACACCCCAGTCCACTCAGAAGTCTGCATACATCCTTTACATTGTCGCATTGCAGCGGACACACTGGGCACAGAAGCATCATCCATGCTAATAGACCAACGTGGCTGCAACCATTTTAAAAACAGGTCAAATCACCTTACCAAAGCTCCGCTTTTATTTAAAAACCTAAATATCAATAGGACTATTTTTAACATAATATCCTATTATCAGTTTGGGCCACAAGTCTTAATATAACAATCAAAGTGCAAGTCCGACAATGCAGAATGCAAACTGACACTTCCTATTTTTACAGACTGCTGATAGATCCTTGGGGTCATCCCATGGTGCATTTAGTTGCAATTTTTTATGCAAAGATTATCAGACAACATGAGTAATTTAAAAAAGTAAAATATTTACTAGAACTCTTTTGCTTTTTAAAGAGACACAGTTTTATTAAGATATAATTTACATACCATAAAATTCACCATTTTAAAACTTACTGGTTTTTAACATATTCTTGAAGTTGTACAGCCAATACCACTATCTTATCCCAAAAAATTTTCTTCAGCCCAAAAAGAAACCCCATACTTCTCAGCAGGCACTCCCCATTTCCTCCTCCCCAGCCCGACAACCACGGATCTACTCTCGGCATCTATGCATTTGTTTATTCTGGACATTTCAGATGAGGACATTTCACACGATATGCAAGGTAAGGATCCAAAATCAGAAATGCTCCAAAAGTCAAACTTTCTGAGTGCTGACATGACACCACAAGTGGAAAATTCCATACGTGACCTCGTGTACATGAACTTTGTTCCCAGCACATTATTTACAATATTGTATAAAATTACCTTCGGGCTATGAGTATAAAGTGTGTATAAAACATAAATGAATTTTGTGTTTAGACTTGGGTACCATCCCCATGGTATCTCACTATGCATTTATAAATATTCTGAAATCTGAAAAAATTCAAAATTTGACACCCTTCTGATCCCAAGCATTTCTGATAGGAGATCCTCAACCTGTGCAGTCCTTGTGTCTGGCTGTTTTCACTTAGCATAATGTTTTCAAGGGTTATCCATGTGGTAGCGTGTGTCAGAATTTCATTTCTTTTTATACATGAATAACATTCCATTGTATGGATATACCACATTTTGTTTATACATGCATCAACTGACAGACATTTGGATTATTTCCATATTGGGTTATTATGAATAATAATACTGCTATGAACATTGATGGCAAGTTTTTATGTGATACATGTTTTCAGTTCTCTCTGGAATAGGTAATTTTTTAACCAATTAATTTGCCTGGTTGCTCAATTTGCATGTACAAGCAGATCTTAGGGGCCTTCACCTTGGCCTACAGGCCTCACGTGAACTGCTGGACCCTGCCTACACTTCTCATCACACCTTAAACTATTATTCCATCTCACCACATTCCAGCCACCCCCAAATCCCCTATACATCTCCTCCTTCTCCAAACCTAACCGCTACCACCGCATTATTTCCCACCCTCAAAATGTTTTAAATGAGGAACTGAAGAGGCCGCCCTTTCCCAGCGCAACAACATGGTCTCTTATTCATTCTCCCCAAGTTCCCCACCATCTTAACTGCAGGTGTTAACAATCTTCTAGCTCTAAGCACAGGCACTTAAAGCCAAATCTTCATTCAAATTGAGCCCCCACTTTGAATGCTGGGCCCCTAGTTTCCCATGGGGAAAATATTTTCATTGAGTTCATTTCCCACTGCTTTCGCACCCACAAAGACTAATCTAACCCTAAAAATGACAAATAGCCTACCACCGTACATCTGCACTCTGCGCTCACGCACCAGGAGATCCCTGCAGATTCTATTACCAGGTATAGACAAGGTTCGCTGCCCCTGACCTGACTCAGATATAGGGACAGCAAGTTAATATGTAGGAGAACACACTTATCCAACCAGAGACAATCTCACACTGAAGATGTAACCGCAGCCACACACATGTTCGCAGTGACCTCTGGGCTGTACCCACTGAAATGGAAGGCAGGGAGGTCTTGTGTGTCTTAGTCATTGCCGCATGTCCAGGACCTGGAACAGTGACTGCACCTAGAATAATTTAATGGGTATGGAAGGCAGGGGCAGGGTGGGGGGCCAAAGGCATTGATCTAGTTTATTTCTGTTTATTTCTGTGCCATGTGTGAACCTCCATGCTAACCTCACTATTAATTTTGGACCCATAAACCCTTCAACAAAAGCAGTACATGTCCCTTGTCTTTCCTTTTTGGAATGTCACGTGTTTTATGGCACCCACAAGTAGCTGACACACTAGAGCCAAGTCCTAGTTCAAGCTGCAAAATTACAAGCCTACTGTGTTCTACTGAAAACAGCAACTCAACGTCCAAAACACCTTTGTTCTATTTTTAATGTGTTCTAGACTCCCTGACGCCAAAGAGCCAGTGTTTTGCTCCTCGTAAGTGCTCTCACACCCCACATCCAGTGCAGCCGCAGCCTGTGGCGGCGCCATCAGTCAGACTTGGAGCATTCGCCCCTTCCCTGCGCCCAGGCCCGAGCCCTCACGGCCACACCTCCTCCTACCTTACCCAACTGCCCCAGGGAGACTTGGTTTTCCTCTTCCAAAGACAAACTCTCTCTCAACAATTCATTTCCCGTCTCTGGACCTAGTTCCTGTCGCGTAATGAGGAGCCTTGGTCGAGATCAGGAGTCTGGAAATTGGCCCAAGGGCCAACACAGCCAATTGCCTGTTTCTGTAAATAAAGTGTTAAAAGAAAAACTTTAGACAAACGAAATCTAACAGAGTTTATTTGCAGAAGGACGACTCATGAATCAGGAAGCATCCTGAACCAGGGAGGCCAGCACAGGGGCAGTGGGCGTTCACAGAAGCCAAGCAGAGAAATGGCCTGGTCGGCTACCGCGGGGGCATCGGCCTCGTCTGGGCACCATGCGAGAGTCGGCTGTCTGCGATGGGCTGACACTCGGCTGTTTGCTATACTCCTAAATCAGGCTTTGATTGTTTACATGCAAAGTGAGGCTGCAGTCCACGATGTGGGCACTCAAAGTACGAGGCCACCTTGGGCCAAATTTAAGTAAATTCAACAAAAGTTTTACTGAAATAGAGCCATGCCCACTTGTTTACCTGTGGTCTCCGCTGCTCTCAGGCAGCAGTGGTGGAACTGGCGAACTGCAAAGCTTGAGGGATTCACTATCTGGCCCTTCGCAGAGGCAGTTCGCTAGCGGGTCGCTCATCTCTCCTGGCGTTCGTCCTTCCACGTCACTTTCCACTTGCCAGTCTATGGCGAAGTTACCCCGCGGGTCACAGTGACTGCTAAACCTTCCAGTCTCCAAGCCGATGTAGTGTTTTTGTTACTTAGCCCTTGTCTACCTTTCTACCGGAGAGTAAATTTTACTAATTCATAAAAGAACAACCAACGCCTGCACGTGTTTTATGAAAAGCCAGGAGTCACAGGCAGGAGTGAGGCCAATTCGGACTGTCCTACCGCACACGGCTACAAGGCGGCTAGGAAACGCAGGATCCCCGAAAGGAAATAAAATTGAGGCTGGAAGACAACAAGTCAGTGCCTGAGGAGGCTGGAAATTGTGTGAGTAGTGCAAGCAGCATGAGATTAAAAGGGAAACATGGGGGAAGAAAAGGATTTTTTAAATAGAAAAAAATTTTCTATTTTTTAAGTAGAAAGAAAGAGAGAGAGGAGTTACATGAGAGGTGGAGTTAACACCTAGGACCGGGGGGAACAGAGGCAGGAGGCCTTTGCCACCGTCCAGGGAGAGGCCCGGGGTCGGGGAGCAGCGTCCCACACACCGGGCAGGCCAGGGCCACTCAGTGGACCCTCAGCCCAGAGCCCCACACACCGTAAACCAGGGATTGAGAGGAGCCTGCTTACTCACGAGATCTGAACGTGAGATACTGGTGCGACCACTGCTTCCTCTAAGTCATCTCTCACCGGGCCCTCTTCCCTAGCGAAGCAGAGGTGTGTGCCCGCTCAGGCCGGCTCCCGCTGGCCCGGCAGGCACCTTTTAGGGAAATGGGAGGGTCAGTCCCACTGGAGCACGTACAGCGTGCCCCAACCCTGGCCCGGGGCACGGACATTCGCACACACCTGAGTGGGCGCTCCCTGTGGGGGACGGTTGCAGGGTGGGACAAAGGAGAAACAGAGGCAAAAAGGAGGGGAGCAGGAGCATAGGAGCCCGTGGAGGCGGACCAAGAAGGAGGTAACATCCCCTGTGAGGCTGGACAGGAAGGGAGCCATTCAGCAAGCACGAGGCGCTGCAGAGGCAGGGCGGCACCCCCATGCTTTCCCCGCGGCACCTCGGCCACCCATAACACCACAGATGGGGTCGGTCAACGCCACAGGCGCTCTGGGGCATGCGGCATGGGGAGACAGCCACCATATTCATGGTGAAGTGATTAAATCCATCACTAATGAGAACAGAAGAAAAAAAGAAAATGTTGTCCACTACATATGTTCAGGTTGCCTGTTGTTTTTACATGTTAAGTGTCAGTAAATGTAATATATTGTCTGCATATTTTTAACAATAAAAAACAATTTTTATAATTTAAATCATAAATACTTTGGATAAGAATTGCAAAATCTTGGGTAATATGTCATCTAATTTAAGCATATGTGTTGCTTGTCTTAACTGAGATAATCTTTTCAATAAATTATAGTACATATTGAAAATAAAGAACAATACTATTGTAAAATTATGCTGAGTGATCAATTGGCAAACAATTGGCAATGAAAAATATTACCCAAGGTAAATGAAGGTATAGAAAAATCTCTAAAACTTACACTCTTTTATTGAACTGTGACTCATTCTGAAACACTTATCATAGCATCTCTGAACTGCAGGAGAGAACTGGGACATGGCGATCCGTGTCAGAGATGGACTTCCACGGGAGAAGAGGAAGGATCATGGGCCTTGAGGTCCCTCAAGTTTGGGATCAAATCCCCATTTTCTAATTTTCTAGCTATTTGGCAATAATTTTCTAATTCACTAGATACTTGGTAAGCAACTTTGCTTAATCTTGCTAAGTCTCAGTTTATCCCACTGTAAGACACTATAATAATGGGACCTTACTCACCTCTGTGGTTATTTCAAACATCATGTAAGAGCATCCAAAGAGCCGCCTACACCAGGGACTTCCTCCATGCTCACTTTGGTTCCCATCTCTTAGGACTGGGGTGGGAATTAAATGAGAAATGCCAAGCCCCCGGCACACGGCAGGCATTGAATAAATGGTAGCTCCTATAATGACTAGGTGCTTATAAATAGAAAAGCACAGAATGGGAAGGATCTCACAGTGCCCTCCAGCCCCCAAAGGACATCATCTCCCAGGCCACGCAGGGAGGTGTTTGGAAGGAAAGTCTCAAGATGGCAGCTGCAGCCACTGAGGAAGTGTGAGCATGAGCCACAAGGGACTGCAGCTGACTGGCCTCGTCTCTCCTGCTTCAGCATCCGACAGAGAAAAAGACCCCGTAATTCAACCACCCAGTGTTCTCTACACGTGCCCGGAAGAAGACGCAGCTCCATGGAAACCAGTGTGGACACACAACACCAACTGCCCACAGCAGGAGTGGCCACGTGGAGCTCCTCTGTGCACAGCTTGCATTTTATGACTCCCTCGAAGTGAGGTCCAGACAATAACAGATGGGTCTTGTATCCATGGCTCCCTCCTCCATCCAGCATAAACACTCCCCACCATTTTAATTAGAAATGTGTTTATTCAATATGGTGAGTTGATACTGCATATTAATATTTTCTTGTCCCAAAGCATGATCATTGAATAAACAGGGAAAAAAAAAATTTCATGAGAAAGCAAAGCAATGATCTTTTAAAGCCCTGCCGAGCCACACGGTCAATGGTAGGTGGTACGGTAAGTGGGGGAGGCACCCCCCATTGGCCGTGCAGACCTGGACTACTCAGGGTTAAAGGGAAAATGCCACTCACGCATGCCTCTCTGCCTGCCGGCTCGCTGGGCTTCCCGGCAAATCATCTGTCACAGGCCTAAGCCCTGTCATTTTTCTGAGAAAACTGCCAGGGAGAGGGAAGGAGTCAGGATGGCAGGACCCGCGTCTGGTGTTTGATGTCAGGGCCGAGCACTTGCTTCTAGGGGACGCAACGCGAGTGTGCAGTCCCTCTTCCACAATCCTCGAGCTGACATTGGAATGTACAGAAAGACAGTCAATAACCGCAAAAAAGAGTTGGATTTCCATGAAAACGGGCTCTTCCAGCTTTCCGAGCTATTTCTTTAGAAACATAATGTACTGCCGAGCATAAATAGCACTCGCGGCTGCGAGGAATTTACTTTTCTTTGTCCCTCTATAGAAGCTAAAGCTACTCACACCATAAGAAGAAAAATGAGTGAAGAACAACTTAAGACAGCTTTGAAATGCCTGCCTGGGCTATTTTTACTTTTTCTCATTCCATTGAAACAAAAGGTTCTAAAAATGAACTTGGAAAAGCCAAGTTTTGATATGAACATTTGGTAAGTTCCTTGAGAGCAGAAGCCATGTGGTATATTTTTTTGTGTCTACCCTAGAGTGACACAAGCAGAAAATAGTGTTAGGGACCAGTGCCACGTGGAGGGAGGGGACAAAAGGCACCAGCCGGCCTGGACTCGGACAGGAGGGAACTAACCGCTCACAAGAAGGATGCTGCACTTAATTCCTGACCGCACAGCTTGCATGCATTATTGGAGATGAGATTGATAATGGTGAAGGGTCGAATATTAATATTGATAGAAGAAAAGATGGAGGTTTGCCTTAAAATACAGATTTGAAGGAGATCCTAGTAAATATCCCTTAGGCCAAAGTCTCCCTTCTGCATGGAATAAGCCCAAACTCTCCCGCAGTCTGGAGTCGCACGCTTGCCCGCGCTACCCCGCCCTTCCCGGGGTGACGGGGCTCACATTTGCTGAGCGTTTTTACACTGTGCCAGGCACTGCTCTGGGTGCTTCCAGTATTGATGTAGTATCTCATTTAATCCTCCCCCTGAGCCCTGGGGTGGGGACAATGCTTACCCCTATTTTACAGAGAAGTGGACTGAGGCCCAAAGGGGTGAATCAGTTTGTTCAATGTCAAAGAGCAAGTTAGTGGGAGCACGAGAGTGAGGCTCCAAATCCACAGGCCCTACCTCCCCCCTCCTGAACTGCTGCTTCCCTAGAAAAGCCGACTCTCTCCCCTCCCTTCTTTCTCTCCCTCTCGCTTCCCTGCCCCCACAGGACCCCCACTGCCACACTGGCACATCCCACGCCAGCCTGGAACGGCCGCCTCTCCCCTTCTCCTGACCGCTCTTCTGAAAGGCTGTCTGAAAAATCAACTTAGGCAAATCCTCCCAGGGGGCCTTTTACTGATGTTAAATTCTCTGAAGTCTCTGGCTTATGCAGAAAGCTCTAGACTCTGAGAATGAGGACGCTGAGGCCCCACCAGACACCTCGAAAAGTGCTAAACATAAAGTGTTGCCTCAGTATTCACTGAAATGAAAACTGCAAGAGACTCCTGGCACCCACTGCAGTAGAAGGCATCCACGCCCCCCAGCGTTCCCTGGTCCCCTCCTACTGAGCCCCAGGACACTGCACGCGCAGGCCTGTGGAGTCAGCGGGCCCCTTCCGGCCACACCCGCAGGCCGGCCTGGTCCCACCCGGGACAGCTGCTCTAGACGGGACGGGACCTCGACATGCACAGACACGGCGGAAGTAAGAAATAAACTCAGCCGGGAATCGTTTATCCCGCAGTGACCTCCCTCTCCACCGCGCTGGAGCCGGGCAGCACAAGCGCCGGGTCACGCCTGCGGGCTCTTTGGATTCTCCGTCGTCCCCGCTGGTAAACAGTCAGTCAGCCCCACCGGATCCTGCCTAACTCGTGACGCGTGGCCCTTCGCGGTGAGCCCTGCAGGCCTGGCCGAGGTGGCGTCTCTGCAGCAGCGTGGAGGCCCCGCGTGTCCCGGGCGCCGCCTGCGCCCTTGCAACCTATGGCGCGCAACCGCGTGGTTTCCACAGCAGCAAATTGTATTAGAGGGACATACAAAAGTCATTCAAATGCAGCTATGAGTAACGAGATGTGTCATCAGATGAGGGGCACCATTTTGTTGTTAAAAAATGAGACTTAGCTAAAAAGTAATTACATTCTCTTGTATGATTCATAACATGGCTCTGGAGGCGTTTATAAAAATGTTTTAAGAAACAGCAGCTTTATGATCCAGTATGTCTCCTAGGTGTAGCTAATTTTAAGTGAAAAAAAATTTGTTTTTCTGTTTTTTATGATAAAACTATTTAAATGGCTAGATGTAAACATTAGTACGAACGTCATTATATATTTAAATATATCTATACAGTAATGTCTAGAAAAATTATTTTTTGAAAGGCATATATTGGAACTTAACTTCATTCATTCACTTAGACCTTCAATCCCTTAAGACCTGATGGACTTCCCAGACACAGCGCGGTTCAGTACAGCGACGCTGGGCGCTCTCGGATTATAATCTAGTGGGGTAGACAAGCCACAATCCCACACACGTATAATGCTACACAAATCTGGCCACGTTTGTAAGAGGGCTGTAAAGTTTTATAGAAATTTGAGGATATGGGGTCATTTTAGAGTTTCAGAGGGGCAGAGGCAGGTTGTGTGAAGGAGGATTCTTTTACGGAAGCCCGAGAGGGTGGGATTTCAGCAGATGGAGTGAGTCAAGGAGAAAGGGCTGTCCAACAGAGGGGATGGTGTGATCTGAAAGCTCCTGGGACAGGACAGCTGGCTAGAACTCAACAGTGGGGCTGGAAGGGTGATATGCGCTGAGTCACAGAACTCTGCCGGTGGGCACATTAAGAAGAGGTGGCTTCACTCAGTGCACAACCGAGAGCCAGCGAAGGTGTTTAGCTTAGGGTGAGTAGGCAAGAGGCTGTGTGCAAAAGAAAGAGATGGACAAGGCCAGGGGACAGACAGATGGGGGAGGCGAGCGTTGCTGTGAGCTAGAAGGGTCATCAAAGGAGCTGACCCCCGGGGACAGGCTGGAGGACACAGGAGGGAAGGACGAGCCTGGTGGCAGCATCAGTGAAATGCTTGGATTCGGTAACAGAGTATTGTAGAAGAGGAAGGAGCCAATAAGCCTGAAGCTACCAAGCTACAGATGGTGTCATGAGAAGGAGCTGACTCGGTGGGGACACTATGAATTCTGCTTTGGATGCTGTGTTGGAGAGCAGGAAAAGGGCAGCCACTAGCAGCATGGCGTGGCCTGGAGACAAGGCAGGGGAGAGTTCCCAGAGTGGACATGAAGTCACCGGGAAGGCAGGAGCAGGGTAGGAGGGGAACAGAACCCAGGGGAAGGTTGTGAGTCACCATTCGCCCAGCCCTGGTCCCCCGCCCAGCCTTGGGTAGGAGCAACTTGCCCCAAACCATTGTCTCGTAAAGTCAAAGTCCCCCAGTTTGTCACAGTGCTGGGCACCTGTCCGGCTTTGTGTAAGGACCCCTTTAAGTGCATCTCTCTGGTCCGCGGTCCTCTCTGTAGCAACAGCAGCTAGCCAGCTACTGACGATCCACAGGGATAAAGGGCCCCCTACGTGCCTCCAGGTTCCCTGCTCCAGCCGGCGAACTTCTATCAGCAGCATGAATATAAAACAAGAGGAAAGTATAGGCAATTCCTGAGACCAGTCATCTGCCTAAAGCCTCATAGTCATTTTCCCCATGCAGTTTACCTTTTTATAAATCTTAGAAATAGCCCTTTCAAGGTAGAGCTCTTGGTATTTCTAATCCATGTCAAATATTCCCTTAGCAATTACACATTTATAGGAAAATATTTCCTATACGGATGGCTTTCTGAAATGCGCTTGGGGTTATAATAGTGTAGCCATACTGGAATATAATTGTTTAAATACATTTAAACCCAAAGCCACACTTTTCTTTTCCTATCTATAAACTGATGTCTCCATGACTGAGTGGCCAAAGACGCAGTACGGACAGGAGAGGGAAGAAAAGGCCGTGTTTGTAGAGACTTGTTCTCAGCGACGTGCGGAAGAGCTGCCATTGCTGAGAAGCCAGGACTCCCCACGGAACCAAATATGCTGACATCGTGCAGCGTTCTCTGTGGCCACGGTGGGTGCGGACAGGAACACGGGGTTCCAAGTCCCTGCCTCTGTTCGGTGGGCTTCCCTCTGCCCTGCTCCATTCTGGCCTGGGAGACCACACAGAGGGCTTCCTCTGCCACCCTCCTCTGGCCTGTTACTCCTGGTCTTTCTTGATTCTGTTTCCTACTTGTTATAATGATGACATCAGAACAAACCTTCATCTCTGTCTCCTGAGTGGGTATCTCGAGTCAGCATCCCAGCTGCCTGCAGTTCGCTACTTGGTTTGGCATTTTCGACCAGGACTGGATCCCAACTCCAACCAACCCCACAGTGGCATTTCAAGCAGCAGCAGCCTGGGGCAGCCTCTCCTGACACCAGCAGCACGTCCCCACGGTGTTGCCAACAGGATCTTCTCTCGTGAGAAAAGCCCAAACGAAAGAGAACCTAGAAGGAGCAAAGAAAAAAGGTACCTTTCCCTCCTTTCTGGAGGGTACACCCAGGGATTACGGAACGCCACCCTGCACCCAGGACTGCATGAGGCACTTACACCAGGGAAAAGCCAAGCTTCACACCCCAGGCGGCTCTTCTCCTGGACGAGGCGGATCTTAGCACGGTGGGCATAACACAGTTCCAAGAACAAGAAGAGATTTAGGAAGGAGACAGAAAGCTCTGTTGTCCACTAGACTTAAATATTTTGTAAAGGAACAATAGAATTTATTAGCAGAGGGGCCCCATTAAGGGAAGAGTCTAGGTTCTACTACAGAGAAGTGGAACACTGGGCACTGTTTCACAAACCCTAGTCCTGGAGGGATGCTAAATAGCCTTACCAGTGCAGCTGCATCAATTAGAGGGTTGATTCCATTTTTATTTTATTTTTTATTATTTTATTTTATTTTATTTTCTAAGACAGAGTCTCTCTCTGTCACTCTGGGTGGAATGGAGCAGCATCATCATAGCTCATTGCAACCTCAAACTCCTGGGCTCAAGGGATCCTCCTGCCTCAGCCTGCCGGGTAGCTGGGACTATAGGTGTGCACCCCCACACCTGGCCAGATACTCCTATTTTAATTCAGACACCAGAGCCACCATAAGGAGATGAAATAAACTCAAATCAATTTTCCTAAAATGAAGTGGATTGTCTCAGCCATAAGGTAAGATATTCTCATTAAAAAATTAAAGTGTGTATCTCTAGTTGCTTTTTGGGGCCAATGGGATGAAAAGCTATAAGTGATTTTGCTGATCATTATAATCATTTTCATGTTCTCTAAAAAATATAAAAGTGCCAAGCTAAAACAATTTTCACCTTGAATCACAATAAAAAGTCATTAATTCAGACTCCACTGGTACAAAGTTTATAATCATTCAAAGAAAACCAAAGTTTTTATTTTATTGATAAAGTAAATAAAATTGGGGGAGAATATGAAAGCACCTAACAGGGAGAATGTGAAACATTCTAACGTGCTACCCCAGATAGAGAAGTACCAAGTTATTGATTATATGACCAATAAGCTGATCACCAGTCTTTCAGTCATTCATCAATCCATTCATCCTGAGAGTCTTCGACGTGCGACTACGATTCGAGCACAGAGCGGGCCACAGGAAGCAAATAGACATGATGCCCACCCTCACGGAACTTGAAATGTAGTGATGTATTTGACTACAAAACAACGCTTTTAAATCCTACAAGTCAAATTTATAAAATCACGTTTATGGAAGTATTTTGAAAACTGAAATGTTATTCAAGTGTTAACCATTTTTATTCATATAATCCCAGTTATGTATGTTCTCAAAGCAGCAAAGGTTCGGTCTGTTTTTAAATATTCTAGCACTCAGACTTCCCCCTAATTTGGACAGAATTTTCCCTCTAATTAATTTAACGGTGATAGGATCATATGTCTACAAGAGACTGAGATTCTGGTCTCGAACTGTATCACTTTAAAGCTAGGGAAGCTAAAGTCAAGGAAAATTAAATGACCAAGATCAAATTGTGAGTTGGTAGCAAGACTAGAACAGGAAGTCAGATGTCCTGACTAGTCAAAAAGTCTTCTTCCCACATACCCTGGTCTGTATGTCCTCTATGGGAAAATCATACTGCAAGAAAATACTTGACAACACAAATTGCCAAGAAAAGTTCAGTATCCAGAACATACAAATATCCCTCAGGAGCTAACAAGAAAAACTCAAAAGAGAAAATAAAAGTAGGAAAAGGATATCCATAGGCAATGCGCAGAAAAGGAAATCTAAATTGGCAAAAAATATATGAAAAGGATCCACCGCACTAGTAATCAGGAAAATAAACAATAAGTCAAAATGCAATTGCA
Organism: Avahi laniger; assembly: GCA_963575035.1. Classification (NCBI taxonomy): domain Eukaryota; kingdom Metazoa; phylum Chordata; class Mammalia; order Primates; family Indriidae; genus Avahi; species Avahi laniger. The sequence continues at coordinate 2,723 of CAUYSK010023063.1, read as the reverse complement.
CACTCATAGAATAAGCAAATATTTAAAGTCTGGAAATCTTGGGGGACTGTCGTATGTGAAGGAGACTGGGAAGGCAACAGCCAACACATTCCCCGTGACTTTCTATCTGACCGATGGTTTTCACTACATTTGCCTTCCTTTACAATTTGCTTTGAATGCCACCCTCAAGGTGCTAAGTTACAATACCACCGTCAGTGCAGAGAGGGCCAGAATGACTTTGAGGTTCTCTTTTCAAACCCTGAGATTTCCAGTCTACATACTCCTCAAAACCGTGTTGTCTGATTCAAAGGGCCGCTGTGCAGGGATCATATCATTACACAGAATTCAGACTGTGCCTTCTGGGGCTTGGACTGAGACTGTCTTTGGAAGTGAGTTATTCATCAATTATTGATTAAGCCTCCTGAGTGAAGCTCACTGACCAGCGTGTACTGGATGCTGCTGCTGCTGCTCTTAGTAGCGGACCCTTAATGGGACAGAGAACCAGTGGACAGATGGACCCAGGTCTCACCTGGTGACCCCCAGCTGTGGGGCCCTGTGTGGGGCTCCCTCGCTGCCCCTCTCTCTACTCCTGATGTTTCTGACTTCTCCCAGTGAGACAGCCGCGTTCTGCGCTCTCCCACCCGGAACCCAAACCACTACTGCACCCTGGCCTGCTCCTCACCTGAACAGCTGCTGTGGCCTGAGATGATGACTCATCTGCTGTCAGAACACAGGCGCGGGCTCCCCCATGGCTGTGTCCTTAGCGCCCTTCCCCTGTGCCCACAGTCAGGGATGCAGGGTCCGCCTTTCCCACAGAGCATGTCTCTGCTTTGCTAATCCCTCCAACCCCAGGGCCAGTGGGCCAGGGACTGTGCCCAGCGCATGGCAGACGCCCCACTTGCATTTCTGGAATAAAACCTTTTACACTCTGTCAAGGCAGGACATCCTAAGTGCCAACAAACGGTCCACACTGATGGCAGAGGCGGGAGAGCCAGAGCCGTGCAGCTGGGAGGGGCCGGACAGGGCTCACCAAGAACTCTGAGGGTGCCCTGCTCTGAGAAAGAGAGAGACTCGAAGTCTGCTTCACGGGAGAATAAATGACACGCACAAGAACTCTGACATGGAAGACACAATGGCAGGACTCCTTCTTGGAAAAATCAGCTGGCAAAGCAAGGTCAGGTCCTCTCCTGCGTTGTGCCCACTCCAGGGCAGTCAGGACTCAAAAAGATGAGGTCCAAAAAGGTGGGTCACAGCCTCACAGGCCACAAGACCAGGGCTGCAAAACGAGCAAAGATGTGCTCACCCTCCAGAAACCACTCTCTTTGGCTGCCTCCCGCCCTTGCCTATTGGAGCCAATGCAGAAAGCCCGGGTTTGCATTTAGGCTTCGAAAAATAGTCTGGGTGGTGAAGAGGATGCCTTCCACATGCTTTCTCCTACGATTCAATGGCATTGTCTACTCTGAATATGGACAAAATTAGCCTTCAGAGCCCAACTTGCACATCTAAAAACATATTAAAACTCAAATTTTTCAAGGTTAACAAAAGATTATCACCCCGAAGCACCCTATTTGGCATGTGACGCAGCACGTATCATAACGGAACATGAAAGCAGTTGCGGAGGCCTCTTGTTGTCACATCGTTAGACAGAGGACCAGCCCTGAGTGATTCTTAATGTGCCCGGGGACAGTGACTTTGACTAGAAATTCTTCCTGCGTTTCTAAACCCCATCTTCCAAGTCCCATTTTGTTTAGAGAAGGTCAATAATATTAACCAACTAATGCTCCAGCTTTCATTGCAATGGGAACGACATTACTTGTTGCCCAAACAGCCACATACCACACGGATGAACTCACCACGACTCCTGGAGACGGCACTTGGAGAAGTTTCCATCACTGAGCACAGACTGCACCGCTGTTCCTGCCAGACTCTAACAACATACTCACCACATTCACCACTCAGGCACCAGAAGGACATCTGGACCAGCTTCCTCTGAGGATTAGGATGTTTGAAAAGTTTTGTGAACTCAGGATATCATCCGTGCACAGAAATCGACCACACAGTCATAGATTATCCTCATAAACACTCATTCCTAAGTGTGAAAATTTACAGAAAGTTGTGTCCTTTGTTTAAACTCTTATTTACTTTTATGATTTTACTTATTGTATTATTACTTATTTTGTGACTATCTGTTGTTATGATACTTATTTTACCCTTACTGCGTGGGACACATGCAGACTCATCTCACGAGCAAGTGCACTGATGGCTCTCCCGCCGCTGCGTGGCGTCATGCTGGGAACTGACGCCAGGCCTCCTGGTGCTTTGCACGCTTTGACCAACATGGAGGCTCATGTGATGAATTTTTTTTTTTTTTAAGTGTCTGGTTGAATTTTTTTTTTTTTTTAATTAAAAAAGAGGAATGGGCCGGGCACAATGGCTCACGCCTGTAATCCTAGCTCTCTGGGAGGCCGAAGCGGGCGGATTGTTTGAGCTCAGGAGTTCGAGATCAGCCTGAGCAAGAGCAAGACCCTGTCTCTACCAAAAATAGAAAGAAATTAATTGAACAGCTAAAAATATATAGAAAAAATTAGCCGGGCATGGTGGCGCATGCCTGTAGTCCCAGCTACTCGGGAGGCTGAGGCAGTAGGATTGCTCGAGCCCAGGAGTTTGAGGTTGCTGTGAGCTAGGCTGATGCCACGGCACTCTAGCCGGGGCAACACAGTGAGGCTCTGTCTCAAAAAAAAAAA
>CAUYSK010023059.1:0-29276 GCA_963575035.1 Avahi laniger | reverse complement strand
CATGGACAAAGACAGTGCCAATCACGGAAGCTTGCATTCCCAGATTTCTAACTCAGAAAAACCACTGCACTTTCAGGCAGAGCCTAATGAGTTTTTCAGAGCTGTGTCTTATTTTCTTTAGCTTATAGAGGTTATTGTGTTTTGCAGGAAAATTATCTGGCAATTAATTTTGTGAAAAAGTGTTTGAAACTCCTACAAGCTATGCCTCATTGTTTTGCAAGATTGGGTACACAATGTAATATTAATAATTCCATCTGCAAATTAATTTTCTTTCACCCACAGCTTCTGATGTAACTGCAATGTCATTCATTGATACCTTTATTCAGTGCACAGTTACTATGTACCTAATATGGACCGGGCAGTCTGGGGAAGACAGAAGGGGGTCTCTGCCCCCCAGGCAGCTCCCTATCTAGAGGGCAGACAGGATTTTCTCAGGAACAAAGGTCACAGGCGGCAGACTATGATCATTCCATTAGAAGGAGATGGATAGAGCTTTGGACTTCCAGATTTGAAGATAGGGTGGGGGCTAACTCCTGACTTTGTCTCGATGGACAAAGAATAGAAGGAAAGCCAAAGGCAATAGCAACTAACATTTATTGAGCACCTACTATATACCAGACTCTGTGGTTTGCATCTGGGATCTCATTCAATTCTTAGAACAGTCCTGCCAGGTGGAGTTAATACTCCCATTTACAGAAGAGGAAACTAAGGCTCAGACAGGCTGGGTGACTTGCATGGATCATGTAGCTAGCAAGTGTCAGAGTCTGTGCTGGAACTCAGGATGGTCTGATTGAAGTATTCCCCACTAACCACGCTAATTCTCTAAGGACTTCTTTGCCAAGTGGTTTTCAGACTTCCTGCTTCCCATTGGCATGAATGACGGAGTTAGAGAAGGTCTGGAGAGGACTATTGCAAGGCCGAAGTGACATCAGACGGGCTCTGAAGAGGAAGTGGCTGCGACTGGAGGAGCTCTCAGTTCCTGAATATCTACCGTGGTCCCCAACCCCAGGCCTCGGACTAGTACTGGTCTGTGGCCTGTTAGGAGCCGGGCTGCACAGCAGGAGGTGAGTGGTGGGCGAGAGAGTGAAGCTTCCTCTGTATTTATAGCCGCTCCCCATCGCTCGCATCACAGCTGAGCTCTGTCTCCTGTCAGAGCAGCAGCCGTGTTAGTTACAGGAAAACAAGCTCAGGGCTCCCACTGATTCTGCATTATGGTGAGTTGTATAATTATTTCATTTTATATTACAATGCAATAATAACAGAAATCAAGTGCACGATAAATGTAATGCACTTGAATCATCCCCAAACCACTTCCCCCCACCCCAGGTCTGTGGAAAATTATCTTCCATGAAACTGGTCCCTGGTGCCAAAAAGGCTGGGGACCGCTGTACTATGTGTCTATGTGGTGTTTTCCATACATTTTCTCATTAAATCTTCACATATGCTCCACAAGGTAGGCATTATTAGCTGCATTTTGTTGTTGTTAAGGAAATGAAAGCTTAGAGAAATTAAATGATCTATCCAAGGTCATATGACTGGTACATGCTGGAGCCATGATTTGTGCTCGGGTCTGTCTGACTCTGAGGTCTGACTCTTTTCATCTTACTTTGCTGTTGCTTCTGTGGTTGCACATCCAGCCTCAGAGCGTGATGGACTGTACAAGGTGCACCTTGTAAGTTGTTCTTGGGAGTTTCTGCGATCAGGCATAAAGAAGAAGGAATGGCTTGGTCTCAGGCCCAGACCCTGATCCTGACTCCTGTCTCCAGCTGGATCCTTCGCTAGAGCCAATCATCTTGTCTGCATCTTCCTAAGAGCCCTAATGTATCCCATGGTGACTGCTAACACCTGGACGTAGATGATACACTGGTCCCACCTTGGTCTTTCCCAGAGCTGCAGATCTGAGCCTGTTCACCTCCTGGACAGCTCCTTCCAGCTGACCCTGGGAATGTGAACCCAGCGCGCCCAGACGAAATCGTCGCCTTCTCCTGCCCTTCCTCCCAGCTCCCCATTTCAGTGACTGCCACCTTCTGAGAGCCTTTCTTTTCAACTCCCTTCCTCTCTCACTCCTGCACATAACAGCTTGGTGACCACACCCTCTCTTTCCTTCAGGCATCTCCCTTCTCCACCCCTACACTGCTGCCTCTGTTCAGGGCTCACGCCCCCTCCCGGACTCTTGCCTGCCCTTGGTCTTGCTGCACCAGCCCCCTGCTGTGGCTAGAGTGGAGGTTGCAGGGGGCTTGGGCTCTAAACCCAGGACATGCTGCCCCCCAGGGCAAGTTCCTTAACCTCTCTGGGTGTCCTTTTCCTTGTAGGCGAAATGAAGATAACAGAGCCTACCTAGCAGCATCGTTGTGCAAATTATATGAAGTGATAAGTGCATCTCTCTAGCATCCTATCCTGATATCCTGGAGCTTGACCCTCTCCTCCGTCTCTACCTCTTGTCTTGTTTCAATATCTTCTCTTTTTCCTTTTTAATTTTTGTATATATTTATGGTATACAACATGATGTTTTGAAATACATATACACTGTGGAATTGCCCCACTTTTCATTCCATCTATATGAATGGAAACTTGAGTTTCCAGGCTCTAGCCCAAGGAGCGAGGACCAAGTGTCCTAGTTTGGACTGCTATAACAGACTGGGTGGCTTAAATGATAGAAATTTATTTCTTATGGGTTTGAAGACTGGAGGTCCGAGATCAGAGTGCCAGCATGGTCAGGTCCTGGCGAGGGCCTCTTCCTGGTTTACAGATAGGTGACTTCTCACTGTGTCCTTGTATGGTAGAGAGCATAGAGAGAAAGCAAGTGCTCTTGTGTCTCTTCTCACAAGGGCACTAATCCCATCATGGGGGCTCCACCCTCATTATCTTATCACTGCCCAAAGTCCCCATCTCCAAATATCATCACATTGGGGATTGGGGATTCATCATATGAATTTAGAGGACACAAACATTAGGTTCATAGAACCAAGGCAGAGCCCAGAGATTTCATGAATTGAGGAGATAGGCTTAGGAGTCTGGGAGACCAAGGTAGATAGAATCCTAGAGAGGAGACAGCTGCACAGAGAGAACTCTGGAGATCTCCAGAGGGCTCTGCACAAGTCTCAAGAACTCAGTAGAGAACTGAGCAGGGCTGCATGTGAGAAAACTAGCAAGGAAAGCACGATCTAAAGGGTTAGATGTAACAAAGCCCAGCGCTCACATAGGGCCAAGAATGGGCACCAACCTGTCTCCACCCGCTGGGTTTGAAGCCTCACGGTTCAGAAGGCATTGAATGTGATACTAAGATAATTCTTGCCTCAATAGTGGGCAATTTTGAGCACTGGACGTGACTAACAAATCTTAAAAGCAAAATTAGAAAGGATTAAACAGTTTCCAAGTAATTTAATTGCATCCAGAAACACAGTTCAAGAATATTTATAGGAATACAGAAATATCCAGCACCCAAAAAGGTAACATTTACAATCTGGCAGCCAATAAAAAGTTATCAGGCATGCCAAGAATCATAAATATACTACCCATAATGAGGAGAAAAATCAATCAATCAAAATCAACACAGAGCTGAAACAAATATTAGAATGAACAGATGAAGACGTTAAACTAGTTATTTTAACTGTCTTCCATATGTTAATAAAGTTAAGTAGAGACACAGTAGATAGAACAGAAGACCAAAATCAGACTTCTAGAGATGAAACTACAATGACTGAAATGAAAAACAGATTGAATGGGATTAATGGCAGATTAGACGATGCAGAAAAAAAGCTTATTGAACTTGAAGACATAGCAATAGAAACTATCAAAAATGAAACACACAGAAGAAAAAAAGAATACGAAAAATGAATAGAGCATCAGTGAGCTATGGAGCAACTTCAGGTGGCTTTATATACATGTAATTAGAGTCACCAAAGGCAAGAAAAGACAGACTGGGGACGGGGGTGGAAAGAGGGCAGTGCAGAAAAAATATTTTAAGAAATAATGGTTGCAAAATTTCCAAATTTGATTAAGACTATAAACTCATATCCAAGAATCTCAATAAATCCCAGGTATAAGAAACATGAAGAATACTACTACATCAAGGCACATCATAATCAAATTTGCTAAAAATCAGGGATAAAGAGACTCTTAAAAGCAGTCAAAGAAAAAAGACATATTATCGTACAAAGAACAAAGGTAAGGATGATGGGAGATTTGTCAGAAACAATAAAACAACGAGACAATGGAAAAACATCCTTAACATACTAAAAGAAAAATGCTAGCTACTAGAATTCTATAGTCAGCAAAAATATCTTTCAAAATTAAAGGCTGAAAAATTTATCACCAACAGACTCATACTTTTAAGAAATGTTAAAAGAAGTCTTCCAGGAATAACATCTATTGAATGTCAGGCAGGGGGGAGGGGGAGAGGGGAGGAGGGGACGGGTATTTGCATACACAAAGAGTGCAATGCGCACCATCCAAGGGATGGACATGCTTGAAACTCAGACTTGGGGAGGGAGGGGGGAGGCAAGGGCAATATACATAACCTAAACATCTGTACCCCCATAATATGCTGAAATAAAAAAAAAAGAAAAAGAAAAAAAAAGAAGTCTTCTAGACAGAAGGAACTGATATCAAATAAAAATCTGTATCTATACAAAGAATGAAGAGCACCAGAAACAGTAACACCATGTGTAAATATATGCCTTTTCTTATTATTTAAATCTCTTTAAAGATAATTGTCTGTGTAATTAAAAATAATAACAGTGTATTGCAGGGTTTGCTACATATGCAAAAGGAAAATGTATGATAGCAGTAACACAAGTTGGAAGGGGATAAATGGAAGTACACTATTGTAAGTTCCATATACCATACATAAAGGGGTATAATATCGCTTGAAAGTAGACTATGATAAGTGAAGTTGTACACTATAAACCCTAATGAAGCTACTCAATTCACAAAACATAGAGTTGTGATTTATAAGCCAACAAAGGAGATAAAGTCACAAAACATGTTCTCACTCTTTTAATTTAAAAAAATGCCAGAAGAAGAGGAAAGAAACAAAGAAAAATGGGACAAATGGAAAACAAATGGCAAAATGATAGATTTAAACCTGGCCATATTAATAATCTCTTTAAATGTAAATGGTCTAAACACCACCAATTAAAAGACAGAGATTTTCAGATTGAATAAAAAAGCAACTGCCTAACAAAACACTGCTTATAAGAAACACACTTTAGAAGTAAAATATATAAGTAGATTAAAAATATAAGGTAAAAAGTTACACCATGCTAGCAGTAATAAATTGAAAGTTTGTGCGTCTATACCAGCTTTCAGAGAGCAAAAAAAATGTTACCAGGGATAAAGAAGATGATTTTATAATGCTAAAAGGATAAATTCATCAAGAGAACATAACATTCCTAAATTTTTATGCACCTAATAACAGAGTCTTGACATCCTTGAAGCAAAAACTGATGGAACTTCAAGAAAAAAGCAGACAAATCCAGGTAGTTAGATACTTCAATTCTCACTTCTCACTAATTGATAGAACAACTAGGAAGAACATCGGTAAAGATATAGAAGATTTTAATACTATGGGCCAATTTGGCCTAATTGACATTTATATAACACTCCACTCAGCAAAAGTAAAATACACGTTCTTTTCAAATACAACGTAAACTTTTGCCACAATAGATCCTATTCTGGACTTTAAAACAAGTCACAATAAATTTGAAAAGATTCAGTTCATACTGAGTATGCTGCCTGACCCCAATGGATTAAAGTATAAATCAATAACAAAAAGATCTCTGAAAAAATCCTCAAGTGTTTGGAAACCAAATAGCATACTTCTAAATAATCCAAGTGTCAAAGAAGAAATCAAAAGAAAAATTAGAAGGTATTTTGAACTGAATGAAAATGAAAATGCAACACAACTGTGGCATGCCACTGAAGCCAAACCGGACAGAGACATTACAAGAAAACTATAGAGCAATATCCCTGATGAACATAGATGCAAAATTGCTGAACAAAATTTTAGCTAACAGAATCCAACAATATATTATGAAAATAATACATCATGAGCAACTGAAGTTTATTCCATGAATACAAGATTGATTTAACATTCAAAAATCAATCAATGCAATTCACCATATCAACAAATTAAAAAATAAAAATCATAGGCAGAAAAAAGTGTTTGATAAAACCCAACATGCATGCATAATAAAAAACTATCAGCAAATTAAGAATAGAACGAAAAACACTGAATTACTTAGGAATAAATCTGGTAAATGTTATAAAAGACCTACACACTGAAAACCATACAACATTGTTGAAGGAAATTAAAGAAGACTTAACTAACTGGAACTCTCCTACACTACTGGTGGAAATGTAAAATGGTACAACTACTTTGGAAAATAATTTGGCACTCTCTTACAACGTTAAGCATATTATCCAGCCATTCCACTCCTAGATATTTACTCAGGAAAAATGAAAAAGCATACATCTATGCGAAGACTTGTACATAAATGCTCCTAGCATCTTTATTTGTATTAATAAGAGCAAAACACTTGAAACAGCCCAAATGCCCATCAAGAGATGAATGCACAGACAAATTGTGCTACGTCCATGTAATGGAACACTACTCAATAACAGAAAGGAATGAACTATTGAAATATGCGGCAACATGGACGAATCTCATGTTGAGTGAAAGAGGACAGACAAGAAAAGAGCAAATACTTTACATAATTTATCATATAAAATTATAAGAAAGGCAAACTAGCTTATAAAGATAGAAAGTAAATGACGGAAAGTAATGATGGAAACTACTGGTAAAGACGAGTAGTTTTCTGGCGAGAGAGGTGTTGGGGGGTGGCACCAGGGAGAAATTACGAAGAGGAATGAGGATGTTTTTGGCGCTGATAGATTTGTTCACATGTTGATTGTGGTAATAATTCCTAGGTGTATACTGTACATACCTGTGTCAAATCACGTGTTTTAAATATGTGCAGTTTATTATATGGCAATTATGCCTCTAAAATTGTCTAAGAATCGACGAAGGATGTTTATTATTGAGGTAAAATAGACCTAACATAACATTCACCATGTTAACCATTTTTAAGCATACAGTCTAGTGGCGTTAAATACGTTCATGTTGTTGTGCACCCATCACCGCCATCCCTCTCCGGAACGTTTTCATCTTCCCAAACTGAAACTTGGTCTGACAAGGGGTTTTTGTGCCAAGTGGAAACAGAAAGAGATAGACTGGAGGTCTGGGACGTGCAGGTCCGGTGTGGAACACAGCGTTTGCAGGACGTTTGAAAGGCGTTTGGGATCCGGATAGTTGCCCCTGGAGGAGCGGGTTCCCGGGAAGGCTGGGACACAGGAAGGACGTGACTCTGCGTCTGCCCCACTGGGCACCCAGCTCAAAGTTCGCGACCCGACCGCAGGGAGTCGGGTTGACGTTTACCTGTTCCCCTCCCCAACAGGGGCTTCCTCGTCTCCTGGAAATTTAGGCAAACTTGGTTCAACCCTCCCGATTCACAGCCTGGGAAAGCCCAGGTTTTCCCCATGACTGGGAAGAGCTCCTGACGGCCTGACTCCTCAGGGTCGTCTCTCGTCAGCACCTGAGAGAGCAGCTCCCTGTAGCCCGGGCTTCGCAGTGGCTTCTGCTAAAGGTCACTCCCCACAGGTGATTCTTGAGCACGGTGGACTCGCTCGAGGTTGGAGGAGTCTCGCCAGGCGCCCAGAGTTTTCTACCGTCTCACTCTCTCTCCTTCCTCTCTCTCCACCTCTTTCTCAGGAACAACAGCCCCCTCCCTGCATCTCAAGGGGGACCGACTCAGAACCCCAGGGTTGGTATAAAGATTATTTTAAGCTGAAGACATTTGAGATTTAACAGATGCAGAAAAAATGCCTTCTCAGAGCTTCCCTTCTCTGAGCAAAAGCAGCAACGTGTGCGTGTGGGACATGAGGCCACCAAAATCCCCTCTCTGAGAGTGTTACGGTCTTGAAAAAGGTGGAAAGACCACGCATACCTGTGTGGACAAACATAGTCACAAACGTTTTTATCTCTGTTTTTTTTCTTCCTAAAAAAAAAAAAAAAGCTTTTTCCCAAGGAAACCTATGTGTTCTTCCCTGGGAGCCTTTCCTCCCCTCTCCCTTTCTCCTGCAAAGTTTAGTAGATAAGGCCCAAATTCTAACCCCCGCTTTGAGTTGCTCATGACTGAACACTCTGGCTTGGATTCACATTTCATGCAGAAATGAACTCTTTTCTCTTGCTAATCTGTCTTTGGTCAGTTTAATTCAAAGGACCCCAATCACTGAACCTACGACAATAGAGGCAAAATTCTTCCTCCCCTGCACTACACAGCCTCTGTCTCTACCTCAGTCTCGACTTCTGTCTGGGGCGGGGGGGGAATATCTAGGAATCATGCCCACGAAGGTGTGGCTCCTGGATCTACCAGGAATCCTTGTACTGGTTGCTGACAGAACAAAAATTTCTCCCTCCAGCCGTGTAAGTCTATGAAAAGCAGCCTGCGTGCCTCTGGGGCATGGGTCAGGATAAAGCCGTATTACTCAAAGGAATATTCATATTTTAAAACAGCCACTGTCCACAGACTCTGGACTCAAGAAAAGCTATTCCTTAGGGAGAGTACAAGAAGAAAATTGCAAAGCTTTTGTCAAAATACTTGGCCGCCAAAAAATTCCTGTTTGCTTAACAGAGACAAACAGGGAACCGCTTGGGTAGTATCTATTCTCTGTGATCTTCCCCTAAGTAACAGGCTGTTGATCTGTGCTCATGATTTGATAATAAGAGACTTTGGAAAGTATCTGATAACTAGATAGCCAGGTCGAGAGGGCAGATGATGTACACGCGGCAGCTTCCCCTCCTGCCCTAACTGCCGAGAGGTGACAGAAATAATCATTGTAAGAAGTTTCCACAACCATGCTGGCAAGAAGGAAGACACGCTGCAGACGGACAGCGATTCTGAGAAAGCCCCTCGGACTGAGCGAGGAAACTGTCGTCAAAAACCCTCTGCAGGAGAGGACAGTCGCGAAAGATGGGAACGGGTCCAAGGGTGTGGCAAGCCTGGAGGTTGTGATGCCGGGATAGAAGAGGCCCCAAAGCCCCTGATGGGGTGACAGATGGGAGACGCGGCCCCTTTGTCAGGTAACGAACAGGGGAATGCCATTTCGAGAGGGAGCAGTGAGTGCGCTGTTGGGGTCAGAGAGCCTGGCCCGGGGTGGCCGACAACACCCAGCAACACCAGGCAGCCCACGTGCCCAGGAGATTAGCTGATGCCTCTCCCCGCAACACGTCTCACCTTCGGCATAATCAGGAGAGGCTGAGGGGTCTGCCTGGGCAGTCCATCGGAACATCGGTGTAGCTTCTCCAGCACGGCGCATAGGGAATTTTACAAACTTTGTAAAATTCCAGGAACCAACAACATTTGAGGGAAGCTGGCGCCATGAGAGAGACACCAAAGTCAACAAGTGAACTTACATCTGAGAGCAAAGTTAACAAAGCAAGGGGAAGAAGACTTCAAATACATTAACTTGTTATTCTCAGAAAGATTTGGGAAGACACTGCCGCACTGAGACTCAGCCTGATACATCCACGTTCATGTCAGCATTATTCTCAATAGTGAAAAGTAGAAACAGCCCAAGTCACCCACTGGCAGATGAATGGATAAACAAAGCATGGCGCGTCCACACAACAGGATGCTATTCAGCCTTAAAAAGGAAGAAAGTCCCGTCACCTGTAGGAAGTCGAAGACATTATGCTATGTGAAGTACATTGGTCACAAAAGGACACTTGCTGTGTAATCCCACGCTCAGTATATGAGGTGCCTAGAGGTCACACTCGTACAGAGGAAGTAGAACGGTGGTTTCTAGAGGCTGAGGGGAGGGGGGAAATGGGGAGTTAGTGTTTAATGGTACCGAGTTTCAGTTTGTAAGGATGAGAAAATTCTGGAGATGGGTGGTGGTGATGGTTGCACAATGATGTCAATGTACTTAATGCTACTGAGCTGTACACTTAAAAATGGTTAAGATAAATCTTATCCTGTGTATATTTTACCACAATCAAAAAAATAATCAACTTGATATCTTGGAAATTTAAAAAAATCACTGTTGAAACTTAAAAAATAGAAAGCTGAAGAGCAGATTGGCCACAGCTAAAGTGTAAATTAGTAACCTAGAAAACTGAACTGAGGACTTCAGAGTGTAGCACTAAATGACCAAGAGAAGTAAAATATAGGAAAAAAATTGATATGCATAGGATAAATTTAGAATTTCTAACATTTCTATAATAGAAATGTCAGAAGGATTCTAAAGGATTATTAAGTGTTCCTTGGGAATAGTAGGCTGCAAAAAGCAGTGGCTTAACAAGAAACAGGATTACTTATCTATTAAAGAAAAGTACAGAGAAAGGAAGTCCACAGCTGGTGTGATGGCTCTACAGGTATCATCAGGGACCCTGATTCCTTTTTTCCTGCTTTGCCAGCTCAGCACATGAGATCTTCAAGGTCACCTAATGATTCAGAATGGCTGCTGGAGCGCCAGCCATCACATTGTAGGCAGGGAAAAAGGGAAAGGGCAGATTTACTAGCCAATGCAAATGTCTTTAAGCAGGCTTCCCAGAATTCTACAAAACACTTTTGCTTAGATCTCATTGTCTAGGATTTAAACACATGGCCACATTTAGTTTCAAAGTAGGCATTCCTTGTGGTAGCATGTCCTGCTAAAATCAGTATTCTGTTCTGGAGAAGAAAGGAGAGAACAGCTATTGGTGCAAACCACTAGCAGCAACTGTTCCCCTCAAAATAGAATGGAGATGGGACATTATTCAAAATAAGGACAGCCAGAAAAAAATTACAGAATAGAAGAAAAACATGAGTCTATAGACAGCAAGTGTCCACTGAGTGCCAAACTTTGATGAATGCAAAAAGCCTACGGGACACGCAGTGGTGGAATTTCACAATATCAAGGATCAAGGCCAAGAAAAAGTCCTAATGACTTCCAAAGAGTAAAAAACAACTGATAATTATCTACAGAGGAAGGAAAGAGAACCAGATTGAGCAGACATCTGTCTTTTCATCAGCGACAAGGGCTGCAAGACAGTGGAGAAGTTTCTTCATAGGTAAGAGTGAATACATTTTTTAGATTTAGATTCTATGTTTTAGAACCTAGAGTCCTTCTATTCAGGAATAAAAGTGAAATAAACACATTTAAAAATATACAAGGAACTGTATCACTGAAGGATTTACCTGAGTATGTCATCCAGGTTTTAGGACCTGCCAAAACTAAGCGTGACTTCCATCTCTGGGATAAGCAATATTTTAATTCTTTTTTTTTTTTTTTTCCTGAGACAGAGTTTGCTCTGTCACCCAGGCTGGCATGCAGGGTGTCATCATAGCTCACTGCAACCTCCAACTCCTGGGCTCAATGATCCTCCTGCCTCAGCCTCCTGTGTAGCTGGGACTACAGGTGTGCACCATCATGCTCGGCTAATTTTTTTATTTTTAGTAGAGACGGGGTCTCACTCTTGCTCAGACTGGTCTCGAATTCCTGACCTCAAGCGATCTTCCCACCTCAGCCTCCCAAAGGATTATAGGTGTGAGCCCCACCATGCCTGACCAATATTTCAATTCTTAAACAACAAAAATAGATGGAAGCTTTGGAAAACCAAGAGGTAGAAATCAATTGTTTGGGTTGTTGCTTTTCTTAATTATTGAGGTTTGAGAATTCATTATATATTCTTGATAAATGTCCTTTATTGGACACATGATTTACGAATACTTTCTTTTAGTCTGTATCTTGTCTTTTCATTCTCTTAGCAGTGTCTTTCAAAGAATAGACATTTTTAGCTTTGATTAAATCCAAATTTAATAACTTCTTCTTGTGTAGATCATGCTTTTGGAATATACCTAAGAACTCATTGCCCAACCCAACATCATAAAGATTTTCTCCTGCTTTCTTTTGTAAGTTTCATGGTTTCAGGTTTGACATTTAGGTCTATGCTCCATTTTGAGTTAATTTTCATACATGATGCAAAGTATGAGTTGACATTCATTTTTTGTATATGTATATCCAAGTTTCCCAGCACCATTTGTAGGAAAGGTGACCCTTTCTCTAATATAAAGTAATAATCAGACATTACCCACATGGTTTTTCTACTGTTGATGATGAGATATCTTCTCGTTCTTCCAAATGTCTGAGCAGGTCCCAAGATGAAGGCACAGCCCGTAGCCAGGTTTGTTGAGTACGACTGAGGGTGGTTTGTAAAGTGGGGCAGTTTCACACCCCTTTTTATGCTCCCTGGGAAAGACACAATGAAAGTGACGACCCTACCACAGTTTTTGCTTTTCTCATCTGAGCCTGGAGGGGCAGGTGGTCCGTGTATTCACTAACAGAATCACTACACAGCCAGCAAGCATACTTTCTGGTCTGGGCAGAGATTATTTACAAGAATTTTACAGATACTCTATGTTCCCTTCCTTTCTTGCTATTTGTTTTTTCTTGATGGAATTTTCAGAGCCTTGCAAGATCATGCTTTAGTAATGATAGATATAATTTATTAATTACTTCTTTCCAAGGAGAAGGGAAAACTGTCATAATGCTCAAGAGTCCCCTGGGCTTTTAAAAATCAGGATTCCCTTAGCTGGGTGGGGTAGCATGTGCCCTCAGTCCCAGCTACGTGGGAGGCTGAGTCAGGAGATTCGCTTGAGCCCAGGAGTTTGAGGCTGCAGTGAGCTATGACTGTGTTATTGCACTCTAGCCTGGGTGACAGAGCAAGACCCTGTCTCTAAACCAAACCAAACCAAACCAAACCAAACCAAAGAAAAGGATTCCCCAAACATATCCCAGAACTTGCAGGAAAAAAAAAATCCAAAAGAAAAACACTGAACTATGAGAAGCAAAGGTGGCATCAATGAATATGGAATGAGAAGGCAGAGGTAATAAAAGTGAGTTGGTTTTGGTCTTGTTTCGACAAAGGTAAGAGATACTGACGAGTTTGGATAGTGTTAGAAAAATCTAAGTTTAAGTATGTGTGTTGAAAAGCTAAGAATAACCAGTGGGAGAACACATACAGTATGTAAATTTCAAATCTAGAAGAGAAATGAAACAAAGCCAGTTTGATCAAATCAATCAAAGCCAGAACAGAAAAAAACAGCAAGAAAATATGAAAAACATGAAATTATTTGGCAAGAATAAGTCCCTATAATCATAATAATGTGTTAAATCAACTTATTAAAAGACAGAGACTCTTAGATTGAGTGAAAATTGAGATAGATGTTGTTTGTTAAACATGAGGAATTCTTAAAACAAAAGGACAAAGAATGTTGAAAATAAAGTGGTGAAAAATATAAGCAAAATCTAGAATACCAATATTGACATCAAGTAGAATGCAATTTAAGTTAAAAAGCATTATAAAGGCCAAATTGAAATGCTGTTTATAGGTAAAGGAATAATTCATCAAAGAACGATCACAATTATGTATCATTATGTGCCAACAACATAGATATGAAATATTAAAGCAAAACCACTTAGAAATACAAGGAGACATGCACAAAGCCATAATTATATTTAAACCTTCACGAAACCTCACACTTCACTCATAAATTGACATATCAAATATTAATAGATAAAAATAATGAAGAAGATAGAGAATTTGTATAAAAAGTTTTACTTCATAGTTGTGTGCCTAAGAGAGAATGTAGTCTTCAATTATATTACTTGCAATTATATTTTAGATTAAAAGTCAATCCAAGCTGGCCCACAAAGGAAATCACAATGGATTCTTAAAGGCAGAAACAGGCCATTTTCGTATACAAAATGCAATAGAATTAGATATTAGCAACAAAAAGATAACGGAAGAATGTTATATACTTGCAAGTTTTAGGAAACCATATATGCAGTTTGAACTACTCTTAGGTTAAAGAAGAAACCAGAATGGAAATTAAAATCTATTTATATATTGATAAAAAGAATATTACACAGCAAAATCTGTGAGTTAGGGGCAAAATGGTATTCTGAGGAAAATTTATCACCATAAATGCTTTTATAAGAATAAAGAGAACTTAAAATCAAATGAATCTTTCAGCCCAAGAAGCTAAAAACAAACAAACAAACAAACAAACAAAAAACTCCTTCCCCTATTCAAAAAAATCTCTTCAGACTAGATATAGTAGAAAAAGGCCTTCGTTTGATAAAGGGTATTTACAAGAGACCTATGAAACATCACACGATGTTTCTGAGATTCCCAGCACGCAAGGAACAGGACGAGGATGTTGCCTGCTGCCTCTGCTACTCGGTTCTGTGCTTGAGCTCCTGGTTCAGGGATCCTCAACACAGGTTGTCTACTGGGATCACATGGGAGTCTTAAAACATTACCAATGTCTGGACTCATCTCAGTCCACCTAAATTAGAATTCCTGGTAGTGGGGCCAAGGTGTTGGTATTTTACAAAACTCTCTAGGTGATGGAGTTAAAAATAATCTATGCTCTGCCCTATAAAATGAGACAAAGAGAAGAAGTCAAAGGCACAGATATTATAGAATAAGAGACAAAACCATATGATTATTTACTGAGAATATGGAAGAGAATTATCTGGCAAATTGGAAAAATGAATGAGAGGTCAGAAGAGGATAGAATTAAAATCAACGTAAAAAAAATAAATTGCCTATAGGTTATCAATAATAAATTTAAAAAGATGATAAAAATTTCCTATTATGATGGAAATCACAACAACAAATAATAAAATAGAAAAAGAAACCTAAAGGAAATGCAAAAGATATATATGAAGGAAATTACATTCAAACAAAGACTTAAAAAACAGCCTACATAAATGGTGAGATTATACCATCTATATAGATAGGAGCACACATTGTAAAGAAGTTAATTAACTTTGTAGTATCTATAAACCCAAAAAAAATTTTACCAACGTTCATCATGGAACTTTATAAGCAAATTCCAAAATTTATATGAAGGAACAGATGTGTAAGAACAGCAATGATAAATTTGAGAAAAAGGACATCAATGATGTCTAATATCTTGTCCTACAAAACATCAAGATATATAGCATTAATAATCAAATAGTGTGGTATATTGGTGCAGAAAAAAAGTAGATCGATGAACTAGAATTAAGGAGACCAGAAAAAGATCATGTGTTGGAATACAGTATATGATAAAGGTGGGGTTTGAAATTAGTGAGGGAAGGATGGGTATATCAGTTTAGCTGAATAGGACAGAAAACTCAGACAGGTGGCTTAAACAAGAGAAAGCCTTATGACTGATCTCTCCCATAGATGAGAGCTAGAGGTTATCATTCCCTGGCAAGCATGGCAGCTCCATGACCACTAAGAACTCAAGTTCGCTCTGTCTGTCTGCTCTCCCATCCTTAATGTAGTGATTTCATTTTGAAGTTTACCTGTGATTAAAGATGCTTCTGGAGCTCCAGCCATCACATCTGCATTCCAGGCAGGAAGAAGAAATAAAGCGAAAGAAAACAAAAGGGTGTGATTCCTTGCCTTCTTAGCCTTCCTGGGAGACCTACTTACTGACTTATGCTTACATGATATTGGCCACCCTACTTGCATTGGAAGCTAGAAATGGAAAATTTTTAGCTGGGCATGTTGCTACCCAAAATAATAAAAGTATTCCTCCAGTAAAGAAAAGGGCAAATGGATTTTTTGATAGTCTACTAGCAGACTGCCCAGTCTGGGTGATGTGCACATCTTTCCTCAGTTCTCTGTTGCTCCTCATGAACTGGTGATCAGTAAATTTCAAGCCAAATGCTCTTTCCCCAACATACTCAAAAAACCATGGTAGAAAGAAAAAAACAGATTATACACAAAACACGCCCCCACAAAAATGGCAAAAGGGAATCACATAGCAGTTAGTTATCGGTAGGCAGCAATTCTGAATTCTCTGAGCAGGAACGGTAAAGATTCCCTATTTTGGGAGTGACATAAATCTTTTGGTGACCCAATCTGGCAGTGCCGGGCTCTGCGCTCCAGAGAAGGTTGTCTGATTTAGCTAAAAAAATTCATGTCACTAGGTGAAATGTGAATTTCAGGTGAATAACAAATAACTTTTTCAGCATTGGATGTCCCAAATGTTGCATTACATACTGAAAAAGTATTCGTTTATCTGAAATTCACATCTAACTTGGCATCCTGTATTTTATCTCACAATCCTATTAAGAGTATCATTGGTCCACTCTCTTCAATGGCCACATCTGAGGTGGGTGTTGGAAAGTTTATTTATGGAAGCTGCACAATTTTTGTAACCCGTTTTCTGAAGGGATTGATTTAAGGGTTGAAGTCATCAGGCTTTTGAAGGCTGGTCATGATTGTATTTTATTTTAAAAGTCCTTTCTCTCTCTTTCTCTCCCTCTTTCCTTCCCTCCTTCTCTTCTCTTTCTTTTTCCTGACTATTGTCTATCCACCTGTCTATTGACAATATAATTCCCTAAAAGGTTTGGAATCCTACAGGTCTATTTGTCTCTGGCCAATGACATCTGAGCGTATCCTTGGTTAATGACCTTGGTCAGGCTTTCAAGCCTATCTAGTAGGATGTGCCCTATCCAGCCCCCCTCTCTGCCTAATGGGTGAAACTTAAAGCCATTTAACACAATGAACAAGGGTGGGAGGGAAACATTCTTAATCCCATCCACGCTGGCAGCTCCCTGACTTTGTTGGGGAGTCACTGGCCATTTTTCAGTGACAGCTTGTAACTGGTTCAGTGTGAGACACACACGCAGTTGGATGTTTCAACCTTTCTTCTTAGTCTACTTGGTTTGCAGACCACAGGCAAAGAGTGTCTTCCTTAGCAATGTAGCATTTCCTTTTATTTCTGCCTGTGGATTGAATTCATGTCTGTTTTGTAGGACTTTGATAAAAGTGGAAAAAGGAATCAGCTCATTCTAACTTTCTGGAATTTCCCTTGTCATTTTCCTCAACACTAGAGTTTCATATAACCTGAGGTCTGCTTTCCAAGGTGAAAAATTGACCAAGTGTTTTGCTATTGTAACTGGCTCTATGAACAAATTTCAATGACCCCTATATATATATATATATATATATATATATTTATTTTATAATCCTCTCACTTAACTAACTACTTGACCTTTTGAATTGTTTCCCAGAAATGGTGGATTTTCTGCAAGACAAAGGAGTTGAGATTCTGAAGGCCCCTGGGCAAGACACACCTGTCCCCAGAGCACACAGCACATGGCCCTTCCCTAAAAAGCCCTTGATCTCTGGGAGATGGATTGGAGGCAGCTTTTCCTATTCTCTGGACAAGATGTCTTTCATAGTAATAAATTCCTTTCTTCCTTGGCAATTCTCGTTGTCTCAATAATTGGATCTTTGTGTGGTGAATAACTGGACCTGGGCTGAAACTCCCTTGCGGTTTCAACAACACTGTCTCATAACAAGGTTCCCCAGCTTCCCAGCCTGCAATATCTGGGTCCTTAATAGCAGTTACTCTTCCTGTCCTACCTTTAGCCATTTCCATGTTTTAGGCGATCTTATCTGAACGCCTCATTTCTGGTATCAAAATCTGCATCAGTTGGAATTAGACTAACTGCACACATTGAAAACCCAATATGTGACTTAACCAACAGAAAGTTGTATTAATTTTTTCTTGTAAAAATATGAGGTGTGCCCAGGGCAGGCGTGTGTATGTGTACACACACATACACATTCATACGTACATACATACGTACAGTTCTGGAAGTATAGTCACCAAACTGAGATCAATGGTACCTTTGGGGAAAGGGCTTGGAATAAAAAGGGATGACCAAGGGAAGTTGGCTGTACTTTATCTGTAACACTTGACATTTGTATTTGTACACTGATAATTATTTTTATTTACTTAGATTACGAAGGCATAAAAAGAAAGTAAGAAGGTAACCAGGGTCTTGGTGGTGCTGTGTATATAGATCAGTGAATGCCAGGAGGCTGCCTTGGCTTCTGGAGTCAGGGTCAGCAGACCGGGTTCCCAGGCCCACCACCGAGCAGCCGCTGTGCTCTGAGACTCTCCTTTCGCCTCCACAAAGCAGAGTCGATGAAGACACCACCAAAGCGTTGCTGAGAAGATCATATGAGACAACGTATGGACAAATGCTTTGTAAATTCTACTGGAGCATAAAAATTCTGATATATAATTTATGTTGTTTGTTTCTATCACATTATATAACTTATTATATAATTATATTACAATGTACCACCACATAATTATATTGTAATATGTAACCCTTTGGGAAATTTAGTGCCAAATGTAGGAGTGAAAACAGAAGCGCCCCATCTAGGGCAGAAGATGAAATATTAACCAACTTGATGCGTGTGAAAGTGCCAGGTAAACTGATTGGTGTTTAAAAGCTCACTTGCAAAGTGACAAAGTTCAGTTTCAAACAGAGGTTCCCTGACTCTAAGCCCTGGACTCTTTCCATGTGACCTTTTACATTTTTTACATAGCCCCATTCTCTTTCCAGTCTAATTATTACAGCATACGTGTTCACTGACCTTTTTTTCTTTTTCTTTGGTTTCTATTTTTCCTTATCACCGATGGCATCATTGCAACACTGGAATCTCCTAGATTGTCAGTAAATGATCATTTACGTAGTACAATATGAAGCTACTGATTAGCTGAATTAGACGTAGGACCAACCCAAGCCTCCAGAACAAGAAGGGTAGAGCAGTTATTTTACGGAGTTGTCATAGTATTTGGGGAAAATGTGAATTCTTACTTTAAAAAGTTTAATAAATCCTTTGCATTGAATGTAATTATTAATATTATTACTATAAATTGATATTTAAGAAATTATCTGGAAATACTATGGATCCTACAAGCCTTTAGCATCTGTGTTGAAAGGAAGGTAGGACTCAGGGTCTGCTTGGGGGGTAGAAACTGGTGCAGGCGGTAAATATAGTCCAGAATAGACAGTCGCCAAATGTCAGCATACGTGAGCTAAGGCCCGTGCACAGAGAATTAAACCCTGTGCCTGGTAACAAGGAATTTCCACATTGAAAATTTATTAATCAATATTTACTCAACTTTAAAAATTGCCATTGTCTCACTCTCAGTTTTCACTCCAGAGCAATATGATAAATTAAATGCATCTTCAATTATTCAACGCCGCTCCTACAGAATTATTATACCTAAATATTGTGTTTTAATGAACTGTACTTAATTTCTGCACAATCGAGTGACTGTCTATGTTACATCTTCCTCCCAGGGATCTGAGACAGTCTGTCTGGTGCGACAGGGGACACGTGGTTTCAAATGTTGTCCTCAAAACCCTCTCCCAGGCCCCCTCCGCCTTTGCTGCTAAGTCAGGCTCAGTTGTACTCTTTGTATTTACTGCACGAGGTTCTAGAAAGCGAGCGGGAGAAGGGCTGAAGATGCTGCAGATGTTTGCCTAGGGGAGGAGAAATGAAAGTCTGGAAACGGCGACGTCCAGCCCAGGCTCTCAGGCTGCAGAAAAGCGGAGGAACAGCAAAATCACACCCTCTCCAGGGATTCCAGTTCCTAGACCTTGAGATCCAAACCCAGGAATGGCGAGAATGTAAGGAGGAAAAAATGGCACAGTTCTAAGTCAGCACACTTTCCTTTATTGCTCACCTCTCTGTCCAGGCGGATTCATGTCAGGGCGTCCCTAGACAGCAGGGGTCCTTTCCTGCACCCAAGGCACATCCCATATGGCCCAGATGTCCCCTCGTCACTCCACGGAGCTGACTCGTTCTCAGAGGCCAGAACTGCAAAATTCCCCGATGGCCCCTGAAGCCTCCTCCCTTCTTTTCTCAGGGGTCCACACAGGGAGGGAGGCTGTCCTGGGTGGGCGAGGGGAGAGGCCGTGACTTGAGCTCAGAATTAGGTCTTGGGGTCTCCTTCTCCCACCTCCATCAGGGCCTAACTGTGCGACCGTTAGCCAGGGTTCCGTTTACGATACCTTATTTTTCCCCCATGACATTTATCACCCTTCGATATCCTATTAATCCAGTTAATTTTATGTATTGTCTCTCTCTCTCCCCCACTAGAATGTAAGCTCCGTAGGGCCAGCTTTCTGATTGTTTTGTTCACTAATAATTATCTGCGCCAGTATCTGCCACATAAATGTTTGTGGGATAAATGGAATGAATTAATGAGAGCCTGCTCATACCCATCTATCACTGCAGTCCTCACCGCTCAGACAGCCACCCTCCCCCACGCCACTGCATTAGCCCGGACACGTTAGGTCATGCTGCAGAAAAACTGACTCTGGTTTGATACGGCCGAGATTTATTTTTCATTCAGGACATTCGTCCAGCCTCAGTTAGCCATGGGGTGAAATTTACATGGTCACTAAGTGATGAAGCTCACCTGGGATGTTGCTGGTCACTGTAGCACCGGGACAGCTAGAAGGTTACAGGCCGGCTCTTCTGTGCTTTACCCAGAAGGGACGCAAGTCATTTCTGCCCACAGCCTGTTAACCAGAACTAGTCACATGGATCCCGCCTAACTTCGGAGTGGCTGGGAGGGGTGGGGAGTAGAGGGAAAGTCGGGACAGCATTGTCCTTCCATGCCCACGCAAGCCGGGCCATGCTCCTTCACATGTACTCACCCTGCCACACCTGCCCACACTTACGGGTGCCCATTCATGCCCACCAACACGCATCCTCACCCACGGCCATTGGTGCCCACTGTGACTACGCATGCTCGCCCAGGCCCCGTCACCTTACATGACTGTGCGATACCCAGCTGGTGCCCTGACCTACCCCCTTCTCCCCACCAGCCCCACCATCCCCACCCGTGCTGTGATATTATTTTATATATGTATAGTCTACTGTTCTGGCTTGTAACTCCCACAGCCTTCGTTATAATCTTGGAGCAGTATAGGCCTTAGAAAACCGAATCTCTCTCTATCTGACCTTCCCCTGCCCTCCTTTCACCAGCCAAGCAGGTCTCCAATCTGCCTGTGGGTCATAAGACCCTCATTCCAGACAAGGTCCTGCCCCATACCCTGGAAGAAGGAAAGCCGCACAGAGAGGCCAAGAAGAATCTATGGACGGGCCTTGCTGGCTTTCCCAGTCTGTCTGTTAGTATTAGATCACACCCTTTCTGTCCAATCATGGTTGTCAGTCATACCTATCCAATGAAGTCTCCATAAAAGGCCCAAGAGAACTAGGTTCTGAGAGCTTCCAGATAGCTGAACACTAGAGGTTCCTGGAGGGTGGCCTCCCAGGGAGGGCATGGAGGCTCCACGCCTCTGCCCCCATACTTGGCCCTACGTGTCTCTTCATCTGGTACCTTTTATAATAAGCTGGTAAACAGGTTTCCTTGAGTTATGTGAGCTGCTCCAGCAAATTGATCCAACTCCAGCAGCGGGTCGTGGGAACTGACTTATGGCTGGTCACTCGGGAGCACAGGAAAAACAACCTGGGATTTCGACTGGCTTTGGAAGTGGGGGAGCAGTCATGGGGACTGAGCCCTCAGTCTGTGGGACCTGACGCCATCTCCAAGTAGACAGCGTCAGAATTGAATTGGAGGACACCCAGCTGGTGTCCACTACAGAGCAGTGTGGGGAGAAATCCCCCTACATTTGGTCACAGATGTCCGCTTGTGTCGATTGTCTTATGTGAGCAGAGGGAAACACAGTTTAAGTTTTTCCATTCGGATATACCATCACGTTTATTCATAGCCAACCCTATCTGATTGCACAGACCCTGTTCCTCTTGCTTCTTCCCAAACAAATTGCCCTTTGGCACAGGGGGACCTCTCTGGGTAGATACTGGAAATCATCTTTGGGGATTTGAGAAAACCTTTGTTATGTCAAAAAATGCTATGGACTCCCACGTTAGTAGCTGTGTTCATAGTGATTATCGATTGAGCGAATACCTCATGTTAAAAGAGCTGCCATGAATTCAGTGACTCTTAAGCACCTGCTAGAAGCAAACTTGTGCACTGACATATAAACATATAGTTTATTCAGGTTGCAGACACAGCTTGGAGCACACGTGGATTTAAGGGGCCTTTGCAATAGTGCACGGCCAGTGAGCTGGAAGCCACTGGGGTATAATAGAGCTAACGAGCAAGAGAGCAGAGTCCAGGGAGGTTTTCACTTCCTCTCTCGCTTGCTGGCGGAGGAAAGTGGACCTAACCGCCCGAGTCTAATGCGTCGCTCTAATCGCGACGGCTTATTGTCCGCAAGCCCCTGTGAGTTCCGCGTTTCAATTTAACTGCATCGCATGTTCTCCGCTCACGGACAAACCCCATTTGCAACATAAACCTCTGCTTGCAACTAATAGAAAGTGATATCTAGAAAACGTGATCCATTTTCTCCCCGGTTGTGGTCTGCTCACCTCCAGGTTTCATTTCACATCTGAGGAGACCTGAAGAGGCTAACATTATGCCAAGAATTTTCTGCAAATGAAAGGGACTCATTTAGGGAGCTCTGCCAGAGCTGGGAAGAGATTCCAGGCCTCCGGGTGTGAAGTGTCTAGAGAACAAATCCCGAATTGCTGGAATTTTCTCCTACTCTCCCTCCCATCCCACCATCTACACCCCAGACCACCTGCCTGGGTGGCCGCAAGGACTTTCAGCCTAGGGTCTGTCTCTGTCAAGGGCAGTGAAGGACGGTTCTAGAAGCCAAAGCTGCTTCTAGGTGTCCCCGCATCCTCAGTCTGCTCAAGGTCACTTTGCCCTTCAAGATTGAAGCCAAATTGGTTCAAATCTCATCCCTTGTACAGTGAATCTCGCGGTGCACTCCTCTTTGTAGTTGAGATTTCCTCTTAGACTATGGCACCACTCACGTGGGGGCTGGGTAGGAGGTTGGCGGTGTTTAGCGAACGCCGGCGACGGCTGGCTGGGTACCCCTGCAGGCGGGGTCCCTCGGTGGCTGGTCTTTTGGCTGAAAGCGTTTCCCATCTTCAAGGCACCACCACCTACTCTGGGCACTGCCCTCTCCACCCCGAGTCTTCGCATTTCATGCCTGGTTTGGAGACGGCCTTTCCACATCCCGCTCTCCCTCTTGCACTGCACGTTCTCTCGCACACCCCTGTGCACAGCCGGCCTGTGGCTGCCTCTCCAGTCCAGTCCCCTGTGCTTCTTTCTTCTCACAGAAAGTCCTCTCCATACCCAGGTCTCTAACAAGTCCCTCCCTGGGTTTCAAGTGTGGCTATGTACACATGCGTCCATTCCTACGCCACCTGCTGAACTTCTGTGGATTTAGCGGCGGTCAGTCCTCTGCAGCACGGTTCATCATCTTGAGACCAGAAGTTCATCCCCTGTGCAATGGGAAACCCAGTTGGTGCAGGTTCCAAGCCTCGCCTCTACTGAGTTCTTGATCGCTCCCTGGGACTCCTGAACGATCTGTTGTTTAATGTTAAAAAAAAAAAAGAAAGAAAAAGCTGCCATGAATTCGGTAGCTCTGCCTCTCCAGGTAGCGCATTGCCTCACTGGGCACTTCCTCAATTCCTTCGCCCCCCACAAGGCCAGTTGGTCAAGGGTGTGTGTGAAGCACAGTATACCAAGGTTCTGGGGCAATGGGGGAAGTTTCTTTCTGAGAGCAGCACAGTGAACCTCATGGATGTTAGAAATCTTTGTGCACAAAAACCCCTTGGTTATTCATGGATGTCAGTAACTTTCGTCTCATTTCTTTGAGCTCCAGACTCTGTTGACCTCCTTTTTCTCTCTGGCTTGGTCCTTCCGCCGCCACCCCCATATTCTCATATATGTCACACAGAACAGATCAGCCATGAATTTATCTGAGACCAGAGCTTCCAGGATATGCACAGAGGGCTTCCTTTACAGAACTAAGCGCATAGGAAGGATTGTTTCTGGACAAAGACTCTTCTCTTTGCAGGAAGAACTAATAATCAGTCCTGGATGTCTTTTCCCCTCTTGCCTGCAATACTTTCAGTTGTGGATTCACAGAAGGTTGGGCTGAGTGAGACCTCAGAGTCTATCTACTTAAATTCCCCTTTCAATGCTTGAATTCCTCCTACCGTCACTGAAAACTGACGGCCAGACTCCACTCAGACCCTTCCAGTATTAGCGGGGGTCCGGCTTATTTTGCTGCCTGCATCGTCTTGAGCTCCAGCTTCCTGCTCTGTAAAAGGGAGATGATGCAGCAGTATCTACCTCCCGGGGTTGCCGCAGGATCACATGAGAAGGCAGATGCCAAGGGCTCTGCACTGTGCCTTGGTGCTTGGTGCCTGTTCACGGTCAGTGTCCCGTCACTGAGCAGATCTGATGGAGAGAAGGATGCAGGCTTCACACAGTGAGCGCGTCTGCCCTTGAACCTGCTTGTTTCCAGCTATTGCCCACGCACGGCACTCCGGGTGGCCCAAGACATGAGTCCTCTCTGATCTTCTGTGGGTGACCAGCACCTGTAGGTGCTGTACCACTGTGGCAAAGTGGATTTTGTAAAACTACAGAATGTTTGGAAGGCTGGTAGCAGGAGGAGGGGCAGGGACCAGTGGAGAAAGAGCTGTCTAGGAGGTCCAGGGCAGCAGGCAGGGGTGGTGGCGTGTAGTTGACCTGGGGTAGGCTTGGGCACCAGCCTTGATAGGACCTCAGCTACATGGAATGATGGTATGTCTACGAAGGTTGGGCCAGGAGGGGACTCTTCTAGGAATCCCTGTGACCTCATGACTTGACCTCAGAGAGTGGACTCTACCTGGCCTATGACTCTGGCCACAGATGAAGCTGCTACAGTCACAGACTGAGTGCAGACTCGGGCCAGTCACATCTTGGCTCCCTCCTCTGGGTGGACGCGTGTCATCACTCAGAGCCCCCCGTGCCCTGCCAGGGGCCTATGCCATTGACTGTTGGCAGCGGCAGCAGCTTGGAAGCTGGCAGATGGCACACGTCTGCCCCAGGATTACCAGTTCTCTTAGCAGCTCCCCCAGGATACCACTGATGTTCCCAAGAGGGACTGTGAAATTCTCAGATAATTCTCAAAATAAAATTAATTTTGATACATTTTTATTTAAAAATAATAAGTGCTAGACAGAACTGTGTGGGGGAAAAGTTGCAGAAGGAAGCCAGGAAACGAAGCCAGCCACGATGTCCTGCTGCCCCTGGAAGAGCAGGCAGGGTCCCCTCCACAGCGGCCAGATCCCTGGGTCCAGCTGCCTGGACCGTAAGCCCCGTTGCGGCACCTGCGATGCGAGGACCTGGGACCCAAACTCCTAGGAGGCAGTGCCTGACGCTCCCGGCTGCTGGGAAGTGCTGACTACAGACAAGGGAGTCCCTGGAGGCTGCAGGCATCTCACTGGAGGCTCTCACCTCCTCCTTGCACTGGCTCCTCCTTTCTCTCTGGAGTCAGCGCTGCCGGTCCCTCTCCTGGTCACTTCCCAGTCTTCCAGCTCCTCCCTCTGCCTCTCAGCTTCCCCTTCCTCTTTTCCCTTGATCTGATTCTATAACCGTTTCTTTCTTTTTTTTCCCCTTTGTCTTCCCCCTTCTTTTAAGTTGCAGACAGAGATTTACAGACTGTCTGGTCCAACCTCACCTCGCCCCTCCCCCATTCTGTCTTTCTCTCTGTCCTTTTCTCTCTTTCGTGGACTTCCCGACTAGAAGGCTCAGAGGAGGTCGTGGTTCAGCCCTTGGTCCGCAGGAGCTGAGGATGGGGACTCTCGGCGACATCTGACAGGGTGAGGAGTCAGGGCCTCAGGCCCTTGGCCCTGGGACTTTCGCCTGATCCTACAGGGACCCCCAGCCACACTAGTGGTTTTGTCTAAATTCCTGAGCATCCCTCCCCGTCTCGGCCTCCCCTCCCAGCTCTCCCCTGGCTCCCCAGGGCGGGACCTGCACTCGCTGAGGACCTGCCACACTTGAGACTTGAACCTGAGCTGCTCAGAAGCTGCAGAAGAGCAGGCTTCCTTTGTTCCTGCGGGCACCGGCTCTGAGAGGGACATCTGTGGGTTTGAGATTATCTCCTGGCTGCCACAGTGGATCATCTGCAGAGAGGCAAGAGCGTCCTGATCTGATGTGGCGGGCAGTCTCGGCTCACAGTGCTTCGTGTCAGAGCCCCCTGGGATGCCTCGTATCTTACGGGATGGAAGACACCTGGACTGGGGGGGTGCGGAGAGAGAGACTATTTTTCAGGTGTATGTGTGTTTTCTCTCTCCTGAGCCTGAAGTGACCACCTTACTATTTCCTTCTATCCGTCAGAATCTTTTACTTCAAGGCCTGGAACAAATGCTGCTTCCTCCCTGCAGTCCTCCCTGGTGGTTTCCCCTTTCTGCTCCCCTCGTACCCGCTGTAAAAACTCCTCCCTCTATTGAAACCTGGGACATGTGGCTTCTCCCTCTGGTTTAATGACGCCATTTCCTGATAGTTTCCTACTTTTCTCTTCACTTTTTAGGGAATGACTCATAGGAGGGGTTCAATAAACTGAATCCTATGAAACTGAATTCGTTTCTTCTTCTCTGTACAATTGGCAGTTCTGTCTGAATCAGTCCTGCTCCATCATCTGGTCGTGGTTGATGGGGACCGCCATACCAGGTTTTCCTCACCTACAATGCCACTTGCTCCCAAAGCCCTACCAATTCTTTATGTCACCAAGTGTTCTTCATCCAAGTCTATCCAAATTCCACATTTCTATGGGGCCACCCCTGTCCTTTAGTAGTCAAAAAAGGGGGCTTGGTCCCCATCCCTCATTTGGTGGGGACTCCAATGTCATGCCCCCAGATCTCTGGGGATTTTTGGAGATCTTACATTTGTCCTGGTCCTGACCTTTAATCTCACTCTCATGCTTATTTGTCACACCAGATTTGATTTCCCCAAAGGACCACTAGCAGGAGGAATAGGGTAGCCCAGCACTTTGTTAGAGATTTGGGAGTGATGGAGAAGTACTCAATTGCAACATTGTGTAGTTTGAAGATTAGACATTTCTGATATTTTTGGGAGAAGTTTCTTTTTACACTTTTAAATCCTTTTTATTTTAGAACCATTCCAGACTTATGAAAAACTACAAAAGTAGTACAAAATATTACCACGAACCCTTCACCCACATCCCCGAAATGTTAACATTGTCTACAACCACAGTGCAATTGCAAAATGAGGCAATGAACTTGATACAGTGTTATGTAATCTGTATAATTTATGCAAGTTTTTTTCCAATTGTCCCATTAATGTCTTTGCTGTGGTTCAGGATCCAATTCAGAATCCTGTACTGAGTTTAGTTGTTACATCTCTTTAGTTTCCTTTAATTAAGAAACTTTCTTCATTTTTTATGGCCTCGACACTGTTGAAGAGTACTGGCCCTTTGCAGAATGTCCCTTGACTTGGGTTTGTATGATGTCGCCTCGTGATTAATTCAGGCTGTGCATTTTTGGCAAGAAGACCACAGAAGTGATGTGATGTCCTTCTCAGTGATTGCTATCGGGAGGAACATGATGTCGAGGGGCTCTTTGTGGCTTTTGTTAACTTTGATCGCTTGGTTAGATGTGTCTACCAGATTTCTGTGCTATAAAGTTACAATGTTTCCCTTTTGAGATTATATAAATATCTTGCTTCTCATATTTTTTCCCCACTAATTTTAGCATCCATGGTGGGTGATTCATTTATTGAAACAATTATTACTATGGTGCTTGCCAAGTGGCGATTTTCTATTTCCATCATTCCTTCTATTTTTGTTAGTTGGATTCCATTGTGAGGAAGAACTTTCTCTTCTTTTCCACTTATTTATTTATTTATTCATATTTTTATTATATCAGTATTGGCTTGTACATACTTATTTTATTCTACAGATTATAATCCATTACGATCATTATTTTTACATATAGTGGCTGACTACTGGTCCGACCCTCTCGTCCTGACTTCAAACAGAAACTGGTTTGCTTGGTGCTTGTGGTAGACCAGGCAGCTCCTTCTCCAACATTGCTCCCATCCCTTGCTCACGTGTGAAATAGCTATGTGGAATGGCCATGTCGTTTTCTAGTTATTGACCCTAACCCCAATTCTAAGAGTTGATTTTGATATCTTCTTGTCCAATCAGCCTCCTAATCTTATGCCCCCTGTTACAAAGTCTCCTTCAATTAACCCAGACTTAAGCCAGTCAGTGCCAGGCCTTCTCCTGGCCAAAGAGATTGGTTCAGGAACGGACATGTGACCCAAATTGGGCTACTGGATGTGAGGAGGGGGTTATTCCAAGGAAGAAGGTTCCTCACTGGCCCAAGAGATCTACTGAAGGCTGGCCTTCCTCTCTCCAGATGGGGGGATAAAGAAGGGATACTGGAGCTGCTGCAGCCATTTGCCACCATGAGGAAAGCTGATGCCAAAGAAGGCAGAGGGGAGAAACAGAAAGCACCATGTTCGCAATGATATTGTTGAGCCAAGGAATCCAAGCGACTATGAAGCCTGCCTGGCTGCAGGAACTTCCAAGTTCACGTGCTTGTAAATCCTCATATTGTTTAGGTCACTTTGAATTGGGTTTTTTCACTTGCAACATAATGACTCCTGGCAGGATCGGGGTCCACAGGCCTCTCTGCTGACCTCTCCTCTCCCTGCTCCCCGAGTTGATGATTCTCTGTCCCATAGAGGAAACGCATGAGGCTTCTGCTGACAGACCCACTGCGGGTACAGCACGGACCTGCACATGTGGGGAGCTTTGGAATCAGACACACACAGTGTTTAAATCCCTCACAAGCTGTGTGACTTTGAACAAGTTACCTTACCTCTCTGAGTTTAAGTTGTTTTCTCTGAGAATTGGGACTCCCCCCCCCCACCAAAAAGAAAAAATCAACCCCTTTCTCTCAGGGCTCTCATGAATGAGGCAATGCATATAAACCCCAGCGCACAGTAGGACAACAGCTACTTTTGCCTCCACTTCCCGCTTCTCCTGCCGCTTCATCAGAGAGCGCGCTTTCCTGTGCATTGCGCCTTAAAGGAGACTCCGGCTCTCGGGATGCCGGCTTTTCAGACTTAGAATCCCAGTGATTTTTTTTTTTTTATTTTTAAAATTTTTATTTAGCAAAATTATTCTGAGCATCTATTCTTTTTTTTTATTATTATTATTCCAAAGTATTGTGAGGGTACAAACATTCTAGTTACACTTTATGTCTTTGCCTCACCCAAATACAGGTTAAAGGCGTGCCCTTCCCTCCCTTTAGTGCTCCCCGTGACCTTTAGTTGTAGATTCGCCCCTCATTCCCCTAATCCCTAGAGAGTATGTCTGCCATGTGATCACCCTAGTGTTGACCAGTTAGTACCAATTTGATGGCGACAGTCAAGTTTCTTAACTCCTCTAACCCTCAGGTGTTTCCATCCATAGAATAGGGATAGTAATAAGAATAGTAGCTACTAAAAGAAAAT
>CAUYSK010023058.1:0-49311 GCA_963575035.1 Avahi laniger | reverse complement strand
ATATGCGTACACAAAGAGTGCAATGCGCACCACCAGAAGGATGGACATATTTGAAACTCGGACTTGGGGGGGAGGGGGGGGCAAGGGCAACATGCGTAACCTAAACATCTGTACCCCCATAATATGCTGAAATAAAAAAATAAGGTCATATGCTGTATGAGTCCACTTACATAGTATTCTCAAAAAGCCACATTTATAGAGGTAGAAAACAGATTAGTGGTTTATATGCCAGGGGTTGGGGATAGTCAGAAGGAGGGGAAGAGATATAGTGTGATAAAGGGACATAGAACTATACATATACATTGTACAATATCAATTTCCTGCTTTTGATATTGTGCTACACTTATGTAAGATGTAAGCTGGAGGAAATTGAATGAAGAATACACAAGACCTATCCTTGAAACTTCTGTGACTCTAAAATTATTTTAACATTAAAAGTTTTAAAAATTGGTTCTAGATCCAATAAAATGAAATTTTAGAATACTTGAAATATAAAGGTAACCATATATATCCAAAGTTAACAGAGGGCACATTTTCACCTAGGAAGAACAAAATTGGAATTGTTATATGAACTATAGTTATATCTATATGCCTGGTTCCATTTCAAAAAGAACAAATTCATTTTTCTTTTGAAAAGTTTGTTGAATTGTTTTCTCCAGAAACAAAACAGAATGAAAACAGAAACAAAATTGATCTGTAATAGACTGCACATTGCTTGAAAGTCTGAATATTTAGATAAATATTCAGTTTCTTTAATAAAATATTTTAAAGTAAATCATAATTATTAAATGATAAAGGTTTGAGATGATTGAAATGCTAACTACTCTGATTTGATTTTTTATCTACTTTGATTATAATACAATGTATCCATGTGTTGAAACCTCACATTGTACCCCATAAATATGTACAATTATGTGTGAATTGTAAATTAAATTTTAAGAATTAAAAACATAATTATTTTTATTTTAACTTATTGACATAAAATTTTATTATTCTACGTACTTATTTATTCTTTTTAATCATATTTTATGCAACATCCATTCATTATTTTAAAGGCCCAGAAGTGCTGATTTTTCTTGTTTACAAAACTTTCTTTTGTATTTCTCTTATAAAGACTTGGATTGGGAATCGGAGAAGGAAATATCGTTTAATGGGGATTGAAGTTCCACCTCCAAGAGGAGGCCCTGCTGATTTCTCTGAGCAGCCGGAGTCAGGTTCTTTGTCTGCACTCACACCAGGAGAGGAAGCTGGGCCTGAAGTGGGAGACGATAATGACAGAAATGATGAAGTATCCATCTGTTTGTCTGAAGGAAGCTCTCAAGGTACTTATATACTGAACCTCCTAATAAGAGACTTTATAAATTTGATGCATTTTCTTACTTGCTTTTCAGCTCACTGCACTTCAAATCTAGTCTTCAAAACATCTGTCCAAGTATTTGAAAAGAAATAGATTTATTTCTAATGCCACCACCTAAACAATCTCCCACATCAATTCATCACAAGGAACATTCATCCATCTACCACAATAATAATCTCCCACATTTAGAAATTTTGGTTACAACAATTCGTATGTTGTAATTAATTATAATAAATGATTATTTTTATTTTATTGGAATTCTAGCCAATTTAGCTTAGAGCATTATAAACACATTGTAATGAAAGTAAGTATGACATAATGTGATGAACACTAGGTTAGTAGCCAGGCAACCTAGGTACAACTCCTAGCTTTTCCACTAGCTAATTAGGTGACTTTGGGCAAAATATTTAATTAAATGGGCTCAGTTTCCTTATCTGCAAAAGGAAAGTAGACTGGATCATCTTTATAATATCTCTCAATGTTTCCCTAAATGAGAATTCAAATGATATCACAGAGATATACATTTTGTCCATGAGCAGTATATTTCATTTGTCTTCAAGTATAGAAATAGTTCCCTTTTGACACCTTTTTTATTAACACTTTTATAAAGGTTTAATTTACATATCATAAAATTTATCCATTATAAATGTAGAATTCAATGATTTTTAGTAAATTTTGTAGAGTTGTACAATCACCATCACTAAAATCCAATTTTAGATCATTTTCATCAATCCAATAACTCTACTGAGCCCATTTGCAGTCTATTCCCCCTCCCAACCTCAGCTCCAGAACCACTGATCTTCTTTCTCACCATGTAAATTTGTCTTTTCTGAGCATTTTATATAATTGGAATCATATACAGAATTTTTGCATCTGTAATTGAGAAACTAGAAATAATAAGATATTTTCCTATTTTCCTTTTGTTTTACCCAGCCTATTTAGGATATTAACACTATATTTTCCAGTTTATTGTTTGCCTTTTAATTTTGTTTATGGTGTTTTCCGATGTCAGAATTCTTGTTTGTAATTTTTTATGTTGTCAAATCTACCAATACCTTCCTTTATGGCTTCTGATTTTGGTGTCATGATTACGAAGTTCTTTCTTATACTGCAATTATATACCCTTACATTTGCCCCTGATATCCTTATGGTTTCATTTTTAAAATTTGATATTATTTTACTTAGAATTTATTTTGCCGTAACATACGTGAAGAAAATATCGAATTTTATTTTTCCAAATGGCTAACCAATTGTCCCTACACTATTTGTTGAATAATCCATCTTTTTTTCCAGTGAGTTTAAATGTAGTTTTGTATCAAATATACATATATATATGCATGCATACATATACAAATATATATGTAGAGACATACGTGGATCAAATTCTAGACTTCCTATTATATTATATTGATCTTATTATTTGCAAATGTGGCTTTAAAAATGTCTTAATATCTGATAGGGCTTTCATTATTATTCTCACCTCTTGTAGCTCACTGATTCTTTAGAATTTTTTAGTCATACCTTTCCCCAATATCCCTCCCCAAAATCCAGTCAAGATTTTAATTGTCGTTGCATTAAATTGATAAGCTATTGTAAGAAGGTGAATTCAGTTTTACATGTGTTGCATTTTGTTTATTTTTATTTTTTATTTTTAAATTATTATGGGTACATAATAGTTGTATATGTTTATAGGGTACATGTGATGTTTTGATACAGGCATACAGTGTGAATTAATCAATTTAGGGTAATTAGCATATCCATCATCTCATTTTAGATGGTGGCATGCCCATCCATGTAGAGCTCTCCAGCAGGCCTTTAGATAATATGGGTCTGGAACTGAGAATAGGGCTGAAGACACGAGAAGAAATGTGAGAGTCACCCACATCAAGGCCAAAAATATCTAGCCACAGAAACAGAAGATTTAGTTAAGTGAAAAAATGTAAAATGAGAAAGGACAATGGACAAGGGCTGTTTTTTGATAGATATACAAATTTAGGGGCTGGACGGAAAAAGGGGGCCATTGAAACAACATTCAGAAACAGGAGAACCAGAGTATAATATGCTAAGGAAAGAGCTGGTAGTGGTGGTGAGCACCTGTAGTCCCAGCTACTCATGAGGCTGAGGCAGGAGGATCTGTTGAGGCCAGGAGTTGAAGCTTCAGTATGCCATGGTCAGGTCTGTGAATAGCCACTGCCCTCCAGCCTGAGCAACAGAGCGAGACCAAGTCTCTTAAAAAAAAAAGAAAGAATGAATGAAAGAAAGAAAATAAGCAAAGAGATTTTAAAGCCACTGAACTGGACGTTCAAGAGGTTCTCTTCAAAAAGCAATTAATTGGCTGGGTGCAGTGGCTTATGCCTGTAATCCTCGGACTCTGGGAGGCCTAGGCGGGTGGATTGTTTGAGCTCAGGAGTTCGAGACCAGCCTGAGCAAGAGCGAGAACCCGTCTCTACTAAAACAATAGAAAGAAATTATCGGGACAACTAAAAATATATAGAAAAAATTAGCTGGGCATGGTGGCGCATGCCTGTAGTCCCAGCTACTCGGGAGGCTGAGGCAGGAGGATTGCTTGAGCCCAGGAGTTTGAGGTTGCTGTGAACTAGGCTAATGCCACGGCATTCACACTAGCCAGGGCAACAGAGGGAGACTCTGTCTCAAAAAAAAAAAAAAAAAGCAATTAATTACACGGGGAGGAGGAAGACAAGTAGATTGCAGTAGACTGAATAATGAAAGGGAAAGAAAAACTTAGTTTTGGGATGACCATACATTTTAAGACCATGTGTTTGAAAGGTTATCAGTGCGAAAATCTCTCTCTCTCTGTCTCTCTCTCTTTCTCCCCCAACATTTGCTATTCATATTCAAGATGATACTTTAGGGTATAGGAAATCTGTCAAGTAGATTTTAAAACTATCAAGAAAAA
This sequence comes from Avahi laniger, assembly GCA_963575035.1. Classification (NCBI taxonomy): domain Eukaryota; kingdom Metazoa; phylum Chordata; class Mammalia; order Primates; family Indriidae; genus Avahi; species Avahi laniger. Next base: position 45,037 of record CAUYSK010023058.1, on the reverse strand, counting down.
GGAAGTGTTGCGCCATTTGTAAGCCCCTTATTTTTTAATATTGTTGGTCCATTAAACCATTTTTGTCTTCTATTAGTCTTTACTAAATTGTATGTGCCTGGAGATACTTCGTTATTCATAGTGACTCATAACTCACTATTTAGAGCCTGATGACCCGCAAGCTCGGTGAGGGAGAGTGAGGAAATAGGAATTTGTGTCTTTCTGTGGGCGGGTGGGAAAGCCGTGAGACAATATTGTGATAGAAGAAAGAACCAAAGGCCTTAAGTGGAGTTTCATTCCCCAACCCTCACTTCCCCATCTAAAAGAGGATTTTGGAAAATAAGTAATTAAAGGAAAAACAGCGAAGTTCATTTTAAAGTCCACTTTAATGGTCCGCTTTTAATGGACTACTGCTCCTACACTGGCATTCTTTGTCATTTAATAGCATGTCCTCTAGACAGCTGGCATAGTAATCAAGACCTAATGAGGAAAAAGGGAGAGAGAATTTAATGCATGAATCAAAAAACACTTGATGAGAAGCACAATTGCCTGGAATTTCTCTAGATGGCTTATATTTCACAGCTGCATGGCAAATCTTTTCATTCTCATCAGAAATTGCAAGAGAAAAGCACAAAAACATTTTCAAATATTGAAAAGAGCCCTTTATGGTAGTTTCCTACTACTTCTGTCCTATTCTCTTTCTCATTTCGATAATGGAGAACACCATTAATAATATGATTAGTTTGACCGTGTGATCCTTTTGTAATGATTAAGTGAATCATATCATCTGCCCTAAATTGATACCATATCTTTAAAATATACTAACCATATTATCTTCCAGTTTATGAAAATGTAGTAGAAAATTTCTACTTTGAAATTTCCATTAATTGCATCTTAGAGATATGGAGATAGAATAATCAGAGCAGCTGCCAATGCTATTTCAAAAACCTGACAACTGAAATTCAGTGTCCTTTTAGTATGGCTGTTGATTACATAGGGTTATGCTTACAAAGGTTAAAAAATCTTTAAACCAGGGCTTATGTGCTGCATGTTAAAAATGAATCAAGAATAACGTTAAAAATTTCTAGAAAAATCTGAACAAGCAAAAATAAGGATTATTTTCTAAACTTCAGGAAATAGCAGGTTTAGCCGAAGTCAATAAAAAGTGCTGATTATCTTTTAGTAGTTTCAGTTCCATTCTTTTGTTTCAAAAAGGTGTGGTTGGGACTGAAAAAGCTACTTGGGTTCACCCCTCCCACAGCTGCAAACTAAAGTAATGGGTGGATGACTGAGCTCCTTAATTTAAAGTTCTCTGTCTACAATTAATATATTGTATATATACAGTATATAATATATGTAGTTGCACAATTTTAAAGATTTTTTACTCCGGGGAACCAAATTGTTTAAAGTATGAGAACAATTAACATCTATAACATTAAATTTTAAAACAAAGCCTCTTTTTCAGCTATATCTATTATGTGAGTGTGCACATGAAAGATAATTCTAAATACAGTTACTTGGTGTAAGCATATAGCCACCAAATAGAGTGCCTTCTAGAGTGTTCATTGATTAATAATTCTACTTATATGTTAATGTTTATTTTTCCAATTAGCAGAGTTGCCTTTCCTGAGGAGTTACCAGACACCTTGACAGTGTTTTAGCTTTCAAACTTTCACTAAAATTAAAGCTATCTGTAAGCAAAAGAAACCATTCCTTATTCAACTATATCGCTTCACACTCTTTTATTTAGGAATCCTCAAAATAGGTTTTATTTAAATCTTCCAAATTAATCAAAGCATGCACGAATATGTTGCCAGTAAAGCAGAACTTTTTACAAAGTTATTGGCAAGTGAGAACAGAAATATGAGGCAAACCCGTGGGAATGGTTCCTGTAATGATCTTGTTGATGAGCAATATAACTCCTCTTCTGAGGCCATGAGTGCTAATACCAGCTCTGCAGCTAAAGCTGATGACGGTTTTTCCTCCCTTTATTTCATTTAGATGCCGGTTACATAGGACTTGAAGTATCTGTGATTTAAAATGTATAAGTAATGAATAGGTAGTTTCCTGTGTCTAGGAACCATTCTTTTTAAAAAATGTAAATTGTCTTTTAATATTCCACATAAAAGTGACATAGTGCAATATTTTTCTGTGTCCAGTTTATTTCACTTAACATAATGCCCTCCAGGTCCATCCATGTTGTGGCAAATGGCAGGGGGGAAAAGGTGAAATATATAGAGATAAAGAATAAAACAGTGGTTACCAGGATCAGGGAGGGAGGAGGAAATGGGAAAGTGTAGGTCAAAGGGTACGAAGTAGCAACTATGTAGGATGAGCAAGTTGAAAGATCTAACGTACAACATAAGGATTATAGTTGATAACAGTGTATAGTATTCAAGATTTTTGTTAAATGAGTAGATTAGAGCTACTCTTGGGAGAGAACTGTGTAACTATGTGAGAGGACGAATATGTTAATTCGTTTCACTAAAGTAACCATTTTACTATATATACATATATATGCATCTTATAACATCATTTTGTATACTTTAAATATGCACAATAAAATTTATTTTTTGAAAATTTAGTGAAGGAGACAGAAAAAAATTGAATTGAATTTATAGGGGACTTTTCATTAAAACTCTGGTAAGGTTTTTCCGGATATCTTAAACTTGAATTCTCTACATGCTTATACGTGAATTCCTGGATCAACCCTGTTTTCCTCCAGATCATCCCCCATGCTCATACAAAGCACCACTGTATGTCTTTTCGTAGGTAGGAATGGATGTGGAAAAATCTTGGGAGAGCTGATAAATATTTTTGTTCAGCTTTCTAAGGGGAAATGAAATGCTATTAACAAGGGATTGAGAAATTCTACTATTTATCCAAATAATCTCCATGACATAGCTGTGCAGAAAATAAGAGAGGAACACTGCTCTCCTGTTTTTCTAAGGAGTTCAGGGTGAGGGTAATCTAAGACCCTATGCCTTAAAACAGCCACTTCCCCTTGCTGAACATAGAGAGCTTTTTAGTAGACTCGTTTATTTAAATTAATTTATTTCTTATATTTATTTTCTCATTTTTAGAATATTAAACTTGGATCAGAAAAAGCATTGATGTTCATTATAGAAATATTGGGAAATACAATAAAAAATAGAAATAATCTTACCCCTCAGTGATAACACTTCTGAACATAGGAGCGAGAAGTGTTTTGAGAGTGTTTTCTCTTTGCATATATACAAGAGTGTGTGTGTGTGTCTCTGTGTGTACATATGCATTCACATGCACATGCATTTTTACAAAATTAGAAATGTGCTGTATTTATGGTTTTTTATATCATATATTTGAAATTATTTTTATCACTTTTATTACAATGAGCAATACGTGTTCTTTGTAGAAAAATATTTGGATACAAACAAGCAAAAAAAAAAAACTCAAGGAAAAAAATCTCCCATAATTCCATCCAGAAATGATAATGAAAATGTTTTGGTGTAAATAGTGCCAGTCTTTCAGTATCCATAAAATTTATACTTATTTTTCTTTTACAAAATTAAGATTATATGTACGCACATAGTAGATTTTGTCACCTTTAATTTTTCACTTTCTAGTAGATCATGAATATTTTCCTTACTATTAACTATTTTTCTGCTTCATTTTTAGTGGCTTCATAGTATTTATTATAGAGATAGGTCCTAAATAATTTCTCCAATCCTCCACTGTTAAGAATATATGCTTCTTCCATTTTTTTCAATTACAAAAAGCACAGTGGTGACCATCCCTGTATTTGTCCCCATCCACACTTATTTCTTTAGAATATATTGTTCGAAGTAGAATTGCTTAAAAAAGCATGTGTGAAGCGAATTTGCCTTTTGTGTCTTTTTACAATAGAGAAATTAAGTGATCTTGAAAAAAACATTCTCAATAAAGTTTTGAGAAATGAAAAATGAAATTATGGCTTGTTTTTCTGTAGAAGAGACCACTGAAGTTGTTCCAAATGAGGCAACATCTCATAAGGAGGAGGACCACCATGCAGTATCTGCAGATAATGTGGTATGTACAGTTTGAAATTCTTTCCTCATTACATGATGGATTTCAAAGATGTTTCCAGTTGGTGACAATATCAGTGTTGTCAGAATAAAGTCTTTCTTTGCTCCACTTCACAAACCAAAACAGAGCTTTTTCCGATAAATTTATACACCTCTGAGGTCTTAGTTAACGAAATTTAAAATGCTATTATTTGTACCTCTAATTTTTTTGATTGAGGAGACCTGCAAATATAAAAATATAATACTTAGTATATATATGCCATTTTATACATAACAAGCTATTTTTCTTCAACACACTTAGCAAAGAGCCGATTTCTTCTTATTTGACAGACGACAGAATTAAAACGGAGTTTAGCCTGAGATCATGAAAGAAGCCTTTGTTAGTTCTGGCAGTTGAGTCCAAGGATTTCTGACTCTTGAGTTCTCTGTTTAGATTATACCTATCTATACTGTGTTTAGAACATTTTCTTCTTTCTAGTTAAATTGAACTGTATTAATCATCTTAAAAATCACAGTAAAGGAGAAAAGATAGTATTAAGAATTTGAATAATAGAGGCAGGCTGTGTATGGATTTACCTGTTTTAGCAGCATCTGTTATATTCTGACCCAATCAAATAATTCTGAAACTAAGATAATATTAAACTAAAGTCAGACATAAAGGGGGATGTCATTGTGCTTTTGTTTTTGCTTTTGCCTCTATATTCTGTGCTGATTGCAACCATTAAAAATGGCCTCTCTAACGGATTTTTCTGCTAAAAAATACCCTGGCTTCCATTACAAGCATCATTTATCTGACACTATAATCCTGTCACATCTCTTTAATAACAGTTGAGCACATAAAATACAGTTTTGCTATTTTGTTTTGTTAAACACCAACAATATATACCAGTATTTTCCACATGCAGAATATAGTTTAGGATTGCATTTTATTGATTTCAGTTCTGATTGAAGTTGATGTTTGACCCTTCTGACACTAAGTTCAACAGGCATATAGGAAAACAAGCTTTGATTTTGAGGCAAAGTGGTGTTTTAATCAGGTAGTTAGTAATAATTGTTGTCCACAATTATAAATTGGCCTAATCTTAAATTTTACCAACTAATAATCTCTTTCTGCTATAGATTTGAGTTATAGTGTACATTACATAAAATTATTTATAAATTAAAACCTCTTTTCCTTTAAAGACATGCTCAGTTTTAGCCTGAATTTTTCTGCGTTGAATCTCCCCTGCAGCAGACATTTGAAGATAATGAATGAAGTCATGGCATGGGATGACTCACAGTCACTTAGGCACCTAATTTTTCAAGAACAATTGATTTTCAAAGACAAAACTCTAAACTTTCTAAGGTTGATCTCCTCTGCCTGTAACTTTTGAGTTCCCCCAATTATTCATGGATGACAAATCACAGACATATAAGAGCAATTTATATGCACGGATCTATATAATGGCCTTTGGTGCTTTCCTCCCTGAATTGCCTAGCTCCTTTTCCAAAAACCCATCCAAATAGGTAGACAATCTAAAAAATATCAAAAAGTTATCAAATCTGAGGTCTAGGGAGAGCCAACACGATTAAGCCCCAGTGATTATAGCGATTATAATGGAAAACACAACATTAGATTCATCTCTAGGCAGCAGTAGAAAGCAATTTCATTGCAGCTGTCCTCCTGACTCAGAAGCCTGCAGGTCACAAACCCTGTGATACTATTGGATCCTCACAGGCAATATATCAAATGTGACCATTCCAAGTTTCTTCATGACTTTTAATCACCATATATATTGTTGGGTAGGAAGCCTGATTTCAAATTCTGCCTCCAACAAGTTGCTATGCATGTGCTCATGTGATTGTTCTTAGAAGACTATCTAGTGGTTAAATCTAGCTTAGCTTTCCTCTTTTAAATTTTTTTGGGGTTGGCAGGGTTTAAATGTTTATAGGTGTTTGTTCTTAGCTGTGTTTTCTTACATACAAAAGAAAAATTTAGAGCTGATTTTATGTCTTTTGTTTTCGCTTTTAAAAAAAATGTTACATAATTGGAGAACTTGCCGTATCCCCATGGTTGGAGCTTATTGTTCATTCTTTTCATCAACACTGGCCTGTTTTGTTCATTTTTTTTTTTGACAAGTACTTAATTAGTACCTACTGTGGGCAGGTTACTATGCTGTACCTTAATGTGAAGTTGAGGGCAGTTTAGTCTTTCTCTCTCTCTCTCTCTTTCTCCCAGACCACTTCATATCCCTAATGTTATTGTTCAGTGAAAGAAATAAATCTCCATACAATTTCCATCATTACATCATAGACGTCTGCTTTTAATTGTCCATCTAATGAAGTACAGTAAATATGTGAATTACAAAATATATATTTGACTTTGGAATATATGTCATATGTTGACATTTTACATTGGAAGTTATAAAGAGGCATGTGGGGACTTAATAGAGAAAGCTCTTCCTATCAATTTTATATGTTTACTATTAAAATAGTCTACTCCTACAGGAAGCGAACTCCCCATCACTGGAAGGCACTATTTAAGCAGAATTTGAATGCCTATTTTCTCAGGGATATTATGAAAGGAATTTTTTATTTTAAATAGTATTAAAGTAAATTTTTAGTTAGTAAATAGTCATCAACTAAAGGTAGAGAGAGATGTCTCAGACACACACTGTGTGTAACACTGAGGAGCCAGTCAGTTATCAGAATTTATTCCAGATTACTTAGAATAGATAACCTGAACATTGAATACATATGTTCTATATATTGTCGAGTATTGTGATAATGATCTGATATACATTTATGAAAACTTTTCTACTTGTATTACAGAAAATAGAAATTATTGATGATGAAGAAAGTGACATGATAAGTAATTCTGAAGTAGAACAAGTGAATTCTCTCTTGGATTATAAGGTAATTTAAAATTCTGAATTCATTAAGAGAAGATATTAAATAAGGCATACTTTTACAGTACTTATGTTACTCCCATTTGATAAGGTAATCATTTTGGGGCTTTGCATTGATTCTCTCGGGCAATGTGAATATCAGCCAGAGTACTGGGCATTTTAATTATTGCTGGCTGGTTTAGTGATTATGATTTTCAGCAAAGAATTTGCTGAGCCAAGTTAAGTATTAATGGAGTATGGCAAGGTGGGGCAGTGTGTAGTGGTGGTTAATATGAAATTTATGACAAAGCCTTTCTAAAGCCAATGTTCATTTTTAAATGATGGTAAAGGGGAGATATTTTTTCCAATGGCTCTTGCTAATTTTATCCTGAATTGCAACCTCTTCTGTAGACTATTTTTAAAAATATAATAATATATCTATTCTAGGAGAATTTTCAAAACGATTCCCAAAGCAAATACAGAATGAACATGAATAGAGATGACCTTTTCTTAATGTCATTTATTACTAAACTGAAAGGCTTACTTTGACAGTGTGCAATACATAATTTTGTTTTTATTAAATTTTGACATAAACTATCAGTCTGTATGTCAATATGTTTTCTGCATAGATATACAAATGCTGTCACTTTGTTAATCAGTATCCTGTCTTACTAGGTAAATTGGGGACCTTCTGAAATTTTGGCCATGTAGTCCTTCCTTTCATACACAAAAGTTCTTTTTATGTAATATCATTAGTATCCAAAAGCAGAGACCAGTAATCTTAAAATGTTAACAGAAAATAACATTTAATCAGAAAAACAACAGCTGTCATTTTCTCAGAAATTTTTTGCAGTTTTACTATAATTGAAATTTATGTCATTCAGCAGATTCCATTTTCTAAATGTTCATAACATGTCAGGCTTTAAAATATTGAACATTGTAAACACAGAAGGAAATTATCTTTTGAAATTTATTTTGCTAAGTGGTCAAACAGCACAATACAATCCTTTATTTAAACTGTATTTCCAACTAACAGAATTATAAAGTTGTTGGTTCTGAAGTACAGGAGATCATGCTAATCTCTCCTACATGGTCATATAATATTTCTACGTGCCCAATTCAGGATTAAAATCGCTCTGCAGGCCACAACTTGGCAGAGGCTGTGGAAACTACAGGCGAGAGGACTGGATTGCACAGCTGTTAAGTGTGCTCCACTTAGCAGTCTCGAACAGGTCAGATAGGGTTGAACCCATGACTCAAAGGATTCTTTCCGGGACCTCTACCCTCTGCGGTGGCAGCCCACTTGAAGAAGTTTGGAGCTGAAGACCAGGGCCGGGCAGAGTGTCCAGTTCAGAAATGTTAGTTAGCATTTTCACTTAACTCTAAAGGACATTTTACTAATCCAGTGGTAAATGGATTTTACTAATTTTACTAATCCAGTTTTCCATTGTGGTAAATACTGTGGAAATCAGGGGTCCTTCACTAGCCCATTAGAGATGTCCTTTATAACATATCACCATCCAACATAAAGTTCTTTTCTTTAACTCTCAAAACTCAGCACCCATATAGAAAGTGTATCTTTTTATAATAATTATTAAAAGATATTTCAATTCACCTCATATGTGAACTTTGTTACTTTAATTCTAAAAGAAGGGTAAGCAAAACCTCAGATTGCAGTTCTCATTGCTGATTTCAGGCTGTTGGTTTAAAACAGCCTTACTGGTTTAGAAATTTAATCTGTCTTCAGAGAAAATTGTTGTACTCTATTTGTATACACATACTAGTGTTCCGCGCTTGGGGATAAAAATCACTCTGTTGATTTCTTAAGGATAGCCATGCAGCACTTAATGACAGAGACTGGGATGCATTCTGAGAAATGCGTTGTTAGGGAATTTTGTCAATGTATGAACATCATAGAGTATACTTACACAATCCTAGATGGTATAGCGTACTACACACCGAGACTATATGGTATAACGTATTGCTGTTAGGCTACTAACCCATACAGCATCTTACTGTACCAAACACTATGTGATTGTAACACAATGGTGGGTATTTATTTATCTAACCATAGAAAAGGTAATGTGTTGTGCTATGATGTTACAACAGCTACATCATCAGGTGATATCTCACCAGGTGATAGGAGTTTTTCAGCTCCATTATGATCTTATATATTCATCATAAGCTTCTTGAGGGCAGAAAATTACCTTACTCATTTCTGTGATACCTGGTTGAGAGCCTGGCACATAGGAGCTCAGTAACTACAGTACTTGCTGAGTGAGTGAATAAATGAATTGATTGATCTTTGGAAATAATTGCAATACTATTATGCAAGTGCTCATTTATATAAAATCAAATAAGATCAGAAGCTGGATCATTATAAAATTTTTTCCCATACTGAATTAAACAGTCTATAATTCTTATTATAGCAAGCTGAAAGAATGTCCTCTGGTGCATTTGATAACTATTACTATGCCACCATCAATACTTCAAGCCTAGTGGAGTTTCTGGTTGAGATACATCACTAGAAATCATTTGCTAGGAGTTCTAACTGTACAAAATGCTTATGAGACAAGTTGATAGGCTCAGTACCTAAGGCACGAGTAGCTATATCATAAAATGGCACCCCAGGATGCTATTTTAAATAGCCTGCTCAGAGATCAAAGCTCTTTTCCATATGGAACCTGGAGTTCTTCCTATAGTCATCTTGGAGAAGAATAGACAAAACTTACTGGGAATGTAGAGAGGGTTTTAACATCAAGAAAAATGAGCTAGACCTTGTTTTGTGAAATTGTAGTAACTGATGTTATCTTACTAGTTCCTTTCACAAGCATTCCATTTACTTAGGAAAATCGCCAAAGCACACAGAAATTACTGCCTGTAATCTAGGAAGAGTTTAATAGGCTGGAAAAAAGCAGCTCTTAAAAGAAAATGTCTGCAATATTAAGTTATCTTAAAGCAGTTTATGTTTTTTAAATATTACATAAATACTGAGGAGGAGAAATATTTGCATGAAGAATTGGAAATCTGCATACCAAAAGATGCTTTGCTTCTGGAAATTTACAAATGTGAATTACCTTTTTCAAAATGTTTTCTAATGGACTATGAGTGAAGCTCAGAAGGACTGTGCATTCAGAGCAGACACTACTATACTGATGATGGATACCTCCTATATTCAAAGAGACTTCCTGTCCACACTTTACTAATACTACTGCTCTGAAAATGAATACTAACAAAACAAAGGTTTAAAATTAGTAAAATGTATTGTGGCAGGATCATGTTGAGTGTTGTTATAATGCTTACTTGTAATTAATATTTTATAGAGTGTCTCTGGATAAAAAATTTAGCTCGTGCAGATGATTCACTTGATATTATATTGTCTGAAAAGGAGGCAGTTTTATCAGATAAAATAAGTTCTATACTGATTTGATAAAATAAATGATGAAGTAAACATGTTCATAGATTGGATGTTATTAACACATCATGATATCAATTTAAACAACAAAAATACCCATGAAATCAACTATTTTCATAATATTATGGGGGTTCCTTTGCCTCACCCAAGCCAGGGCTACAAGCGTGCCCTTCTCCCATACAGTATGCTCTGCCTCCATTTGTTGTGAGTTCACTCTTTCCACCTGACCAGCACCCAATGAATATTATTACCATGTGAGCACGTTAGTGTTGATCTACCAAATGGTTGCTACCAATTTGATGACGAGTACATGTGGTGATGGTTTTTACATTCTTGTGATACCTCACTTGGAAGGATGGACTCAAGCTCTATCCAGGAAAATATAAGAGGTGCTAGTTCACCATTGTTTTTTGTAGTTGAGTAGTATCCCATGGTATACATATACCACGTTTTATTAATCCACTCATGCATTGATGGGCACTTGGGTTGTTTCCAAATCTTTGCAATTGTGAATTGTGCTGCCATAAACATTCCAGTGCAGATGTCTTTATTATAGAATGTCTTTTTGTCCATTAGGTAGATGCTTAGTAGTGGGATTGCTGGATCAAATGATATTTCTATTTTTAGCACTTTGAGGTATCTCGAAAATATTTTCCACAGGGATTGTACTAATTTGCAGTCCCACCAGCAGTGTAAGAGGGTTCCTGTCTCTCCACATCCTCACCAGCATTTGTTGTTTTGGGATTTTTTGATAAAGGGCATTGTCACTGGAGATAGGTCATGTCTCACTGTGGTTTGACTTGCATTTCCCTGATGATTAGAGATGTTAAGTATTTTTTCACATCTTTGTTGGTCATTAGTCTGGCTTCTTTTGAAAAGTTTCTGTTCATATCCTTTGCCCATTTATTGATGGGGACACTTTATTTTTTCTTGTTGATTTTCTTAAGTTCTATGTAGATTCTTGTTATCAGCCCTTTATCTGATCTGTAGCATGCAAACATTTTCTCCCATTCTGTAGGTTGTCTATTTGCTCTAATGATAATTTCCTTGGCTGTGCAGAAGCTTTTTAATTTGATCAAGTCCCATTTGTTTATTGTTGTTGCTGCTGTGATTGCTTTGGGTGTCTTCTTCATAAATTCTTTGCCTAGGCCAATGTCTATAAGAGTTTTCCCAACATTTTCTTCTAGAATTCATAAGTTTTCACACCTCAGGTTTAAGTCTGTTATCCACCATGAGTTGATTTTTGTGAGAAGTAAGACGTGGGGATCCAGTTTCAATCTTCTGCATGTGCTTATCCAGTTTTCCCAGCATCATTTATTGAATAGAGATTATTTTCCCCACTGTATATTTTTCTCTGCTTTGTCGAAGAATAGGTTACAATACAAGGATGGTTTTATATCTGAGTTCTCAGTCCTGTTCCAAAGGTCTATATGTCTGTTCTTGTGCCAGCATCATGCTGTTTTGGTTACTATATCCTTGTAGTAAAGCTTGAAGTCTGGTAGACTGATGCCTCCCAATTTGTTCTTTTTGCTTAAGATTGGTTTGGGTATACAAGGTCTTCTCTAGTTCCATACAAAACAAAGAATTATTTTTTCTTGATCTTTAAAGAATGATGATGATATTTTGATTGGGATTGCATTAATTCTCTAGATCACTTTAGGTAGTATGGACATTTTAACAATATTGATTCTGCCAATCCATGAGCATCAAAGGGTTCTCCATCTGTTTACATCTTCTACAATTTCTTCTCTCAGTGTTTCGTAATTCTCCCTATATATGTCCCTCACCTCCTTCATTAAATATATTCTTAAATATTTAATTTTCTTTGATGCTATTGTTAAAAGTGTTGCTTCTTTGATTTGATTTTTAGCTGGACTGTTATTGGCATATATGTATGCCACTGATTTGTGTGCATTAATATTGTATCCTGAGGCTTTACTGAATATATTAATCAATTCTAGGTGTCTCTTGGTTGAATCCTTGGGATTTTCTAAATATAATATCATATCATCAGCAAAGAGTGATATTTTGGCCTCTTCTGCCCCCATTTGGAAACCATTAATTCCCCTCTGTTGTTTGATTGCTCTGGCAAGGACTTCCAGCACTATGCTGAATAGAAGTGGAGATGGTGGGCAACCATGTCTGGTTCCTGTTGTAAGCGGGAATGCTTTGAATTTTTCCCCATTCAGTATAAAATTGGCTGTTAATTTATCATATATGGCCTTAATAATTTTAAGATATGTCCCATCTATGCCTATTTTGTTAATAGTTTTTATCCTAAAAGTGAGCTGAATTTTGTCAAATGCTTTTTTTGTGTCTATTGAGAGAATCATTTGGTCTTTGTTTTTGCTTTTATTTATGTGTTGAATAGCATTTTGAGATTTGTGTATGTTGAACCAACCTTGCATCTCTGGGATAAAGCCCACCTGATCATGATGAATTATTTTTTTGATGTGCTGTTGGATTTGGTTTTCTAAGATTTTTTTTGAGGATTTTTCATCTATATTCATGAAGGATATTTGTCTGTAGTTTTCTTTTTTTGTTGTTATGTCCTTTCCTGGCTGTGGAATCAAGGTGATATTGGCTTCATAGAATGAGTTGGGGAGGATACCATCCTTTTCAATGTTGTGGAATAATTTCTGCCATATAGGTATGAGTGCTTCTTTGTAGGTTTGGTAAAATTGAGGTGTGAACCCACCTGATCCGGGATTTTTTTTCTTCAAAGATTTTTAATTGCTGCCCCAATTTCTGTGCTTGATATTGGTCTGTTCGTGAATTCTATTTCCTCCTGATTGAGCTTATGAGGCTGTGTTTTTCCAGGAATTCATCCATTTCCTCCATGTTTTGTAGTTTTGGGGCATATAGATTTTTATAGTATTCAAAGATAATGATTTGTATTTCAGTGATGTATGTAGTGACCTCTCCTTTTTCATTTCCAATTGAATTTATTGGAGTCCTTTCCTTTCTAGTTCTTGTCAATCTAGCAAGAGGGCTGTCAATTTTGTTTATCTTTTCGAAAAGCCAACTTTTGGTTTTATTGATCTTCTTTATAGTTCTTTTATTCTCAAGTTCATTTAGTTCTGCTGTGATCTTAGTTATTTCTTGTCTTCTGCGAGGTTTAGACTTCATTTACTTTTTCTTTTCCAGTTCCTTAAGTCAATTTATTAGTTTTGATTTGTGAGCTTTCTGTCTTTTGGATGTGAGCATTTAATGCTATTAGTTTTCCTCTCAGGAATGCTTTTGCTGTGTCCCACAGATTTTTATAACTTGTGTCCCTGTTATCATTTAGTTTGAAGAATCTTTTTATTTGCATCTGGATCTCCTCCTTGACCCGATAGTCATTCAGCAATAGATTATTTAATTTCCACGATTATGTGAAATGGTGAATGTTTCTGTTGCAATTGATCTCTAATTTTATAGCACTGTGCTCTGAATAGATACAAGGTATAATTTCTATTTTTTAAATTTGTCGAGGTCTCATTTGTGGCCTAGGATGTGATCGATTTTGGAGAAAATTCCATGAGCTGATGAGAAGAATGTATATTTGGCTTTATTTGGGTGGAATGTTCTGTAGTTGTCTGTTAGACTCGTTTATCCTAGAGCTCTGTTTAAATCCATTGTTTCTTTGCTTATTTTCTGCTTGGAGGATCTGTCCAGTTCCATCAGTGGGGCGTTGAAATGCCCAGCTACTATGGCATTACTGTTTTCATGCTACTTAGATCAAACAGGGTTTGTTTTATATATCTGGGCACTTCTGTTTTGCATGCATAAATATCAAGAATTGTTAAATTTTCTTGTTAGATTTTTCTTTTCGCCATTGTCTAGTGACCATCTTTGTCTTTCTTTACATTTGCTATTGTAATGTTTATGTTATCTGAAATAAGGGTAGCTACCCCTGTCTTCTTTTGGCTTCTATTTGCCTGGAAGTCTGTTTTCCAACCCTTTGCTTTGAGTCTGAAAGTGTCTTTGTGGGTTAGATGCATTCTTTCAAGACAGCAGATATTTTGCTTATGATTTTTTATTCACTCAGCCAGTCTATATCTCTTCAAAGGACAACTCAAGCCATTCATATTTATTGAAAGAATTGATATATGAAGTAGATTTCTGTTCATATTGTTGGATAAATTCTTACTGTTTTGTTTTATCTCTGGAGCCATTTAGAAATCCAGGTTCTGGACTTTAACTCTTGAGTGATTTTACTTTGGTTGGTGTCTATTGTGCCGTTCAGTTTACAGTGCAGGTTTGAATACTTCCTACAGGGCAAGTCTGGTCTTCACAAATTCCATCAGTGATTGCTTGTCTGATAAAGTCTTTATTTCTCCCTCATAGATGAAGTTTGATTTTTCCAGGTAAAGAATTCTAGGTTGGCCATTATTCTGTTTTAGAAGATTGAGAATGGGTTCCCAGTTCCTTCTGGCTTGTAAGGTTTCAGTTGAGAAGTCTGAAATTAGTCTGATAGGTTTTCATTTGTAGGTTATCTGCTGTTTTCATCTTACTGCTCGAAGGATTGCCTCTTTCATGTTTACTTTGGCCAGCCTAATAACTATGGGACATAGTGATAGTCTTTTCCCATTGAGTCTCCCAGGAGTTCTGTGTGCTTCTTGTACCTGGATATCTAGATTTCTGGCCAGGCCAGGCAGGTTTTCCTTTAGTATTCTAAGAAATAGATTTTCCAGCTCTTGAGTATTTTCTTCTTCTCTCTTCGGGATGCCTATAATTCTTATATATGGTGTCTTTACATAATCCCACATTTCTTGTATGTTTTGCTCTTGTCCCATGCTTCTGTGTTCCTTTTCTTCACCTGATTTGTTTAGCACATAGGCATTATCTTCAAGCACTGAGATTCTTTCCTCTGCATGATCAGTTTCATTTTTAAGGCTTTCCACTGTGTTTTGTAGTTCCTTGAATGCCTCTTTCATTTCCAGTATTTCTGTTTTGTTGTTTCATAATATTTCAATTTCTTCAGAGAATTTTTCATTCATTTCCTGTATTATTGTTGTGGCTTGTGCTGGATTTCTATTTTATCTTCAATTCCATTGAGTTTTCTTACAATCCATATTTGGAATTCCTCCTCTGTCATTGTAATCATTTCATTTAAATTGGTATCCATTGTTGAGGGTCTAATGATTTCTTTTGGAGGTGACTTTTCTCTCTAATTTTTCATGTTGCCTGCATTCTTTCACTGATTCTTTCTCGTCTTGCTACTTGGTCAAGAACTGGGAGTGCTAGGACTGGTTTATGGCCCTATCACCAAGTCTCCAAGGGACATTCCTTGACAGTGCTGGGGAGAGGCATGCTGGTCCTGTATTGCCTCAGAGGTATTTTAACAAGTTGGGTTATATCTGACCTGCTGTCTTCACTGTTTGCCAGTGGAGATTAGTGAGTTTGGTCCCCTAGGTTAAGCTCCCAGGTGGTGGATCGCACTTGTGGGTATGACTCCATTTCCCTCTAATAGCTTGAGGTGGAAGGCACTGTGTTAAGCCATGAGGTTACGCTCTTTGTTATTGATTGTAGTTTGCATGGAGGAACCAGTTATCGAGGTAATCTGATGCCTCTGTGTTAGGCTCTGGTCCCCCAGATGGGCTATATGAATATCCCTATCTTTGGGAAGGGTCCTGCCACTCCTGAGGGTTACTTGGACCCTATTCCCCCTTAAGGTGGGGGTAAGAGCAAGATATATCACAGCTAGTGCCTGCAAGCCTGAGTGTGTGTGCTTCTATGGTTATTTGATCTGCCAGTAGGGGGAGTCTCTAATATGTTACTCAGGGCTCTTTCACCATACTTGGGAGGCTGCTCCTGATAGGAGGGGTCAATTGGTGCAATTACTGAGGTCTCTGGCCAGGATTTTCCTTCCCTGTCCACGCAGCCCAATGCTGGCAGCCACCTGGACAGCAGAGAGCAAGCCCTAGAGTTATGTTCTTATCTAGATGACCTATGTCGGTCTGGCGGGCTGAATCAACAGGCCGCCAGCTGCCCCCTCTGCATCACAGTCCCACAGTCTCGTGTCTGCCTAGCAAAGGGTCCTGCTCTTTCTGTCCTGCCATGAGCCAGCCAAATCGTCAGTGGTTTTGGGGGTAGAGCCCCCTTTTCAGCGTTCACCTCCTTTGTTTTGGTCTCGCTAACCACCAGAGCCAAGGTACCTCTCTCCAAACTCCCTCGTGTGGTCACGGGAAGTGACCACACAGACCAGTGCAGTCCTAGCACAGAGTACCAGGGATTTCAATATGTTTCCTGCTATTGTCTCCTTTCCACAGAGTGTGGCATACTGTGCAATGACTTTGTACTGACTTCAGGCACGTCCCTGTCCATTGGGTGTGGAAGTCAGTGAAGGAGCTGGGTGTCCTCCTGTGGGTCATATGATACTGCACTGGCTGGCCAGGTGGGCACAGCTGTCCCACGCTCTATTCCCTATTGTATATCTCGCACGCTCCAGTTTTTGTGATGGTATCTCCCATTCACTGTTTTGTTTTGTTTTGTTTTGTTTTTTCCTGCGCTGTACATCCCACACTGTTTCTCTGCAGATTCACAATGCTCATCTTGTGAGGGGAGCGATCCACTCGTGTGTAGCCATCTGAGTTCTTCACCTCCTTCTCTGGGAGTAGAGAGCCAGGAGGTCAACACAAATCTTCCATTTTCAGATAGATCAGAATCAACTAATTTTAATAGATTTTATGCAGCTTTTTGAACAAATGCTGTTAAAGGTCCTGCTATGTTCTGTGAGATGAGTTCTCCAGCTGCAGAAAATTCTCATAGCCTACTTTCATGGTTTTTGACAAATGGGCTGGCTAATTATTTATTTAATTTATTTTAATAATTATTTTTAATTGTAAATTGACAAATTCTAGTTGTATATATTTATAGTATAAAAACTGATGTTATGATTTATGAATACTATGTGGAATAATTAAATCAAGCCAATCAACACATCCATAACCTCAAATACTTATTTCCTGTGGTAAGAACATTTGAAATTAACTCTTAGAAATTTTGAAATGTACAATACTTTATTATTTACTATATTCACGGTAAATACTACTCAGCTTTTAAAAAGAAAGAAATTTTATTGTTTGCAGAATCATGGATGGAATGGGAGAACATTATGCTAAGCGTAATAAGTCAGGTACAGAAAGACAAATACTCCATGCTCTTACATATATATATATATATATATATATACACACACACACACACACACACACACACATATAATCTAAAGCAATCAAAAAAAGAAGCAGAGAGTATAATGGTGACAGACAGAGGCTGGGGGGAGGATGGAGAATGAGGATATGATGGTTAAAGGGTACAAAGCCTCAATTAGATAGGAGGGAAAAGTTTTTTGTGTGTGTTTATTTTTTAAAAGTTTTAACCAGGTTTATGGACATATAATTTCTACACAATAAAATTTACCTCTTTAAACATGCAGTTAAATGAATTTTGACAGGAGAACATAGTTGTGTAACCACCACCACAATTTCTAGCGTGGGGCTATTGTGAATAAAGCTGCTGTGAATATTCATCTATGTCTTTGTGTGGACCTGAATTTTTGTGTTTTTCTTGCTCTTGGGTAAATACCTAAGAGTAGGATTGCTGAGTCATATGGAAAGAAAGAGCATGATGATTTTATAAGAAACTGCCAAAATATTTCCAATGTAACTCTACCATTTTACACTACCAGAAACAATATATGAGAATTCTAATTGTTCCACATACTCACCAGCACTTGGTATTGTCAATTTCTTTTTTTTTTTAATTTCATTCTTTCTTTTTTTTTCCTCATTTATTTTTTATTTATTTATTTTTTATTTCTGCATATTATGGGGGTACAAATGTTTAGGTTACATTGCCCTTGCCCCCCGGCTCCCAGTCAGAGGTTCAAGCGTGTCCATCCCCCAGACGGTGCTCATCGCACTCATTATGTTTGTATATACCCATCCCCTGCTCCCCCCTCCCATCTGCACAATGCCCCATAAATGCTATTCCTATATGTGCACTTAGGTGTTGATCAGTTAAACCAACGTACTGGTGAGTCCATGTGGTGCTTATTTTTCCATTCTTAGGATACTTCACTTAGTAGAATGGGTTCCAGCTCTATCCAGGAAAATACAAGAGGTGCTATATCACCATTGTTTTTTATAGCTGAATAGTACTCCATGGTATACACATCTTTTACCTCTCACAAAAATCAACTCATGCTGGGTAACAGATTTAAACCTAAGGAGCGAAACTATTAGAATTCTAGAGGAAGATGTTGGAAATACTCTCCTAGACATTGGCCTATGCAAAGAATTTATGAAGAAGACCCCAAAGGCAATCACAGCAACAACAAAAATAAATAAATGGGACCTGATCAAATTAAAAAGCTTCTGCACAACCAAAGAAACTATCACAAGAGCAAACAGACAACCTACAGAATGGGAGAAAATTTTTGCATGTTACATATCCGATAAAGGGTTGATAACTAGACTCTCTTTAGAACTCAGGAAAGTCAGCAAGAAAAAAATCAAACAACCCTATCAAAAAGTGGACAAAGGACATGAACAGAAACTTTTCAGAAGAAGACAGAATAGTGGCCAAGAAACATATGAAAAAATGCTCAACATCTCTAATCATCAGGGAAATGCAAATCAAAACCACAATGAGATATTACTTATCTCCAGTGAGAATGGCCTTTATCAAAAAGTCCCAAAACAATAAATGTTGGCGTGAATGTGGAGAGATAGGAACACTCATACACTGCTGGTGGGACTGCAAACTAGTGCAACCTCTGTGGAAAGCAATATGGAGATACCTCAAAGAGATACAAGTAGAATTACCATTGGTCCAGCAATCCCATTACTGGATATCTACCCAAAAGAACAAAAGACATTCTATAAAAAAGACATCTACGCCCAAATGTTGTCAATCTCTTTAACTTTAGCCAATATAGTATGTCAGCTGAAGTATCTCATTGTGATTTTAATTTGCATTTCCTTAATGAAAAATTAAATAAAGCATCTTTTTACATGCTTATTGGTCATTCAGATAGCTTCCTTGATGAAGTGTGTGTTTAAATATTTTGTCTGTTTTTTATTCTTTTCTGGTCCTAGAATTGAGTTGTAAGAGTTTTTTATGTATTCTGGATACAAATCCTTTTTCATGTATGTGATTTGCAAATATTTTCTCCCAATATGTGGCCTGTATTTTTTATTTTCTTTACAGTGTCTTTTGAAAAGCCAAGTTTTTTTTTTTACAAAGTCTTTCTTCTTTGATTTCAAACTTTTTATGTTCTATTTAAGAAATTTTTGCCTAACCCAAGTTCGCAAAGATTTTCTCCTCTGTTTTCCTCTAGAAGTTTTATAGTTATAAGTTTTACATTTTAGATTTATGATCCATGTCTTGTTACATTTTGTCTATGATGTGAGATGAGAGTTGAAAATCTTTTCCTTTTATTGCATGTGGATTTACATTTGTTCAACCACTGTTGAAAGACTACACTTCCTTTGTCCATTGAATTACCTCAACACTTTTCTCAAAAGTCAATCAACCATGCATGTGTGTATCTATTTCTGGTCTCTCTATTCTGTTCTGTCGATATATATATATATATATATATCGCTAGTACCACACTTATGCCAGTACCACACTTTCTTTAGTAGTAAACCTATTCAGAGCACTTTCATGGTCATTATCTTATATAAGCCTTATAACCCTCAAAGCTAGAACTGTCAAGGATTACCAATAATGTCCACTTTACTGATGAGTAAATGAGTCTCAGAGAGATTAATGGCCTACTTAATCTGCACAGTTATCAGTAGACCTGTCACTAGAATACTCCTAAATCCTACTCCAGTGTTTTGTTTTTTTCTTCCTAGAAAATTAGCAAAAATATTGAAAAGAAACTGAGTCTCATATCACTGGTACACAGTGGTACATTTAGAAATATTTTCTGAATAAGACTCCTACTTAATACAGGGGACTCAATAATCTATTAATAGTTAAGACAGTTTTAGTAATTTCAGTCCCTCCTTGATACAAAATAATCTTTTTAGTTCTCAGTATCTGGCTTTTTGAATGGTACCTTCAGTATTACTGCAACTGCTATTGCCCTTGGGGTTAATTAGGCTCTCTCTATTCTTAATCTTAATCTGAATGCTAATTGGATTTGACATAGG
This sequence comes from Avahi laniger, assembly GCA_963575035.1. Taxonomy (NCBI): domain Eukaryota; kingdom Metazoa; phylum Chordata; class Mammalia; order Primates; family Indriidae; genus Avahi; species Avahi laniger. The sequence goes on along the minus strand of CAUYSK010023058.1, from coordinate 24,582 downwards.
AGGGGTCTTTCCAATATGGGAGCTATTTCTTGGTTTTTCTCTTACTGAAATTTGATTGCATTTTTAACCTTGTAAATTATTTTCTGTTGGTGATTTGCTTAGAAGGTAGCCTTTGAGTAATAGGATAATTTCCTTCTGTGCCTTTTATTCCTTATGCTAACATTGTATTTTCTTTATTGTCCCCCTAATTTGATTGTACTTTAGAATTTTAGTGTACATCCAACATACACAGTCCTGTGTTTATATAAGATAATTGTATTGTTTGATGTTTTCTCCTTCAGAATGAAGAAGTCAGATTCATTGAAAATGAGCTAGAGATTCAAAAGCAAAAATACTTTAAACTTCAGACTTTTGTTAGAAGCTTGATACTAGCCATGAAAGCCAACGATAAGGAACAACAGCAGGTAGGTCCCAGAAGAGACTAGTAAAATGCAATGTGTCATGTTGAAAAATGGCATGTCTCACTTGAGTTCTTCATATCTTTTCATTTTTATAGTTCATTTCTGCTTGGCATGGAGGAAGGGTTTGTTATTTTGTGACTTTTTTTAACACAGTTTTCTTGAAAATAGGTATTCAGATTTTGTGTGCCGCTTTAGTGGAAAATCAAAATTAACATGATTAAGATGCTTTATTAATCCCAGCCTAGCTTTTAAGTAGGGAAAATAATTTTAAAATTAATTTTAATTATAGAAAATTTTCAAAGTGTTCATAGAGATGGGGATACCCTAACTAGAGAGGCACATGTTTTGGGACCTTTTGTGAATGAAAGAGTTTAATATTTATTTGTCTCTCTTATGGATCTTAGTTTCCTGCCAGCTCCCACTAGAGTTCATAAGTGTTTGGATATCTTCTATTCTGTGATATATTACTCATCACCAAGAAAACATGAAATTACTTTCTGAAATTCTTTGTGACCACAGCATATAACTTACTTTTCCCAATTTAAGTAGAGTGTTTGAATCCTCTACTCCACAGATGGAATGTAATGTCTTTTTTGGGTTGCTGTGGATTTTTTTTTTACAAATTTCTTCCAAATTACAATTTCTGCCTCATATTTTCATGTAAAATCTATATAATAATGCATTAGGCTTAGGTAAAAAACATTATAAAATTAAAATAAGTGCTCCATTTAATATTAAACAATACCAAATTTTCCTTTGAGGTTTTGCCACCATGCTGATTCCTTGTCTGAGAAGTTCTATATGAGCAATGTGAGACACAGGTAACCATTATTTAGGAAGCAGTCTCAGAGGTTTTTATTTACCAAGGAATATCAAGAGTACAAAATCCATCCCTTACATCCAAGCAAGACTACACATGCATAGCCCATCCCAGATGTCTCCAGGGGAAAAGATTAGATTCATAGCATTTCATAAGTCTCCCTTTTTTCAAAGAAAAAAGTCTTTATATATTTTACTGAAGTGCTTAACCGCAAAATCTAAACTAAAAGAATTTACTCATGAGGCTCAAATCAGCATGTATATTATGTGTCCTGTTTCATGAATTTTGCTCCCTTAGCCCCCATCCACAGACATCCCAAGACACAGTAGCCTTCAGTTACCTTTGCCAGCTTTCTTTAAGCATATTATATGAGTTATACATATACTATGACATATTGAAATTGTGTTTGTTTTTTAGCAACCTAAAAGACAGAATTTAAATGAATAAGAGTGGTAGTCTTGAACATGGTCCCCAGGGTACCATAAATTTTAAATAACTATAAAAAAGAAAAAAAATTATGTCCAATCATAGGAATAACTTGGAGTGTGGTCCTGGTCTCAAAAGACATAGCACTGTTTTGAATTAAGAGTTATATGGCCAACTAACTAGCAGTTATCTGTGTATCTTGACATCTAGGAATGACACACTGACTCCATTTTATTTTCTAATTCTAACCTCATTCCAGATTTGACTCTTTCCCCAAGACCACTAACAAAGAAGAAAAGTAGCTAAGCATATTTTATTTTTTCCTTATTCTTCTACTTTTCCTCTGATAAAAGACTGGTAAACTAAAATATGGAGAAAAAGTTGGCTGAAAAAGAAAGTGACACAAATTCAACATCATAGCCAATATAATCAACACCCCAAATAGAAACTGCTGATTTTCATAGTTAAGGTTGGGTATAATGAATCTCAAAATATGATCTCAAAATATAGAAGACACCAATAGCAGTCCACAAAAGTTGTCTAGGTCATCTCTTAAACTACTGATCTTTACAATATGAAATATTTAGAGGTTTATTTCTGGGAGGAATCAATTTTTATTCTACCTAATAAAAGATAACCATTGGATCATTGGCTTTGCATTAAAAAACAGTGCTTTTCCATTAATCTTGATTTGGGTAATTTGAGTGAGATATGTGTTCCACAGAATATTTTTTCCCAATGAAGAAGTCCAGGGTTTAAAAAATATATGATACTCTCTGAATGAAAGAGATTACCCAAAGGATTTTGTTGTTGTTGTTAAATCAATAGCCATTTTAAAATCAAAATAAGGTTGCCAACATTGTACTAAGTCATTAGTTATGGTCTTTCTTCCCCTGATAATTCCTTATGTGATCTTAGCCAGGTCAATTGCCTTTCTTGAGCTTCAATTTCTTCACCTAGCAGGGAGTATCAGTAGGATTAATATTATAGAACTTGGTATTCATATCCTAAGACCTACAATAAGTGTTATAGAGACTTATCATATATTTGGGAAGTTTTAATATCTTGGGAAGAATGACACTAGGTCAGGCCCTGAAGATAGCTGTCATTGATGAAGAACTTGTAATAAAAAGCCTGTGTTTACTTATGTATCTATGAAAAAGGAAGTTCCAACAATTGGTATAATCCAAAAATTTGTTCAATGTGCCAATGATGTAATCCAGTAATATACTGAAAGAAGAATTTTAAAGTAGACCTCATGCATTTGTAGTGCCCTATACTGCCTCAGATATTAAAGTTTTTTAAATATTTTTTGCTACATTCATTTAAATCAGTCAACTACATGTAATACAATAACAAAGAAATAAATAATAGTGCTTGTCTGATTTGTAGGGCTCCCCACTAAAAGTTAGAATATCATTAAATCTCTTCATCCACATGACTTTCCAACTCTAAGCACACGTTTAGTGAGTGTTAATTTGAACACTTTGCCCTCTTTAATATGACATCTTCGAAATTGCAAAATGAATTAAATACAGTGATGTAGCTCTTATAGATTGACAAGCCAGAGGCCCTGTAGTACTTGGAATGGGATAGTGGTAAACCACTATTCTAGAAGAAAATGGCTCTGTATTCTATTAGTGCAACCTAGCACCTTAGAATGCATATAGTACCTTTAGTTCACTTGGCTGTGTAAATACTCTGAATTTCAGCAAGAAGTTCATGGGCAATTTAATCGTATAAAATAAATAACAGCCTTTCTTACAGATAAGAGTTAATCTCTCCTTACACAGCCTGACAAAAAGGAGAAAGTTTTGATCTTGCCTCTGTGATACAAGGCAAAAAGTATAGGATTTGTAGCTGTCACTTCTTTTTAATAAAGAGAATAGACAAATACTGTCTTATTTCATCATCAGATTTCATATGTTCTCCAACATGCCCTGTCTTTCTGTTTCTTAATTGAGTAGTGGCAAGTTTTCAGTTGTTCCTGTTTCCTTGGTCCTTATTTATCACTGCACCCAAAGCCCACACTACAAGTCATGCTCTCTAAAAATTGCCAGATATGCTACATTATTTTTAGTATTGGGAACAGCAAATCAATCACTCAGTTCACAATTTCTTGTGGTCAAGTGGGCATCAGCACTGTCAGCCACATAAAACTTGATTAATCACTTATTTCTCTAGTATGGATACATGTTCTACAACTCCAGACGAAACAATTATGAAACATGGCAAAGTTTAGTTCGTGGTTCTTGGCTTATCCTAATTACTCCAGCAGAGAAATGAGCAGTCCTCCAGATATGACATTACTTCAGCTAGATCCACTGATTCAGCTGTGTCCCTCTGGGTGCTTGGCCATCTGTAGATATAGACATAGCCTAAGGAAAGAAAAAAAATTATTTGGTCTTTTCAAGTTGTTAAAGTTTAGTCTAAAGTAGAATAGCTAAACTTTTTTTCTAACTGCTAAATTCATTCTTCCCCAGAAGAACAAAAGAACCACATTTTGTGAAATGTGATTTTCTCTAAAGGATAGCATAACTGAGCATATATATTTTAATAAAGAATAAGATTTTAAAGCCGTTTAGCAGTGATCAGTGAACACTTAAAACTAATATGAAAATTGCTTACCTCAAACACTTCAAAGCACTTGGTTCAGAATAGTTGCTCATTTCCCTCCCTATTTCCCGTATGTACAGCGTTCCACTCTCCATAATTCACACTCTCAACATCTAGTATTTTGTTACCTCTTTAAAAGTGTATGAAGAATTTTCCTTTTAGGCAAGAAATTGCATAAGATCCTGAAAGAGAGATGATTCTTTCCTTAAATTCACAAGAATAAATCAACATAAGGGGACTACAAATATTAACATAAAATTGGAAAAAAATCTATCCACATACTAATCTAAAAAATTGATTTTTCTGATTCAGACACTGCTGTCAGATTTACCTCCTGAATTAGAAGAGATGGATTTCGATCACGCCTCGCCGGAGCCTGATAATACCTCATTCAGTGTGTCTTCTTTATCAGAGAAAAATGCCTCAGACAGTTTGTGATTTGAGGGGGAGATATATGATGCAGTCTTTTGGCTGCCTAACAGGTGTGCATTTCAAGATAACTGCATTCTGTTACAATGATATTCTTCAGTTGGAAAAACACATTGTTGAAACAGACATATTCTATGAAGGATGGACAAGATTTAATGGCTACAGTGCACAAAATGTATGTGAAATTTAAAAGCATTTTTGAAAGGTTTTTTTTTCCAAACTGATGAAACTCTGGAAAAATTTATATTTAATTTTGAGCAGTTCAGCCATGAAATATTATATGTCTAATTTCTGAAAGATTTTTGCTTGGAAAAATCTTGGATTGGATTGGAATTGAATTTTTATAGAAGAATATTAGTTTTAGTAATATTTTTAACCAGAGACACAACAATAAAAATATTTTGACATTACTTATCAAGTTGCTAAAGTTTGATTAGTTTTGTTTTTGTGGCCATTGTATCTTCTTTCTTCCTCTTTCCTTTTCCTGCCATCCACGTACACTTTTACTCAGGAAAGTAGACTGAAATTAAAATGAAACTTAAAAAATATTATTTGAGCTGGATGAGTCCTGGCACTTATTTTTCAATCCCTATGAGAATTTGACTTAAGCTAATGATTGAAAATTGAAGTAATTACAAGTATGTAATTTTAAATTGTTGTTATTCTTCTATTATCTAACCTAAATATTTGCAGGGAGGAGTGAAGCACTATGGAAAGTTAATTCACTAATATAAAGTCAAATAAATTACTAAGTGTACAGCAACAAAATGTTGTAAAAGATTAGTCTTAAAGAGAATTCTTCATTACTGCAAATGACAAACGTTGACAAGATTCACATTCTACTAGTAAATTTGTGTGTAAATGAGTTAGATGAAATGTTGCACAAATGTTTCAAGTTTATCACCATCTTCATAATATTTTTTCAGTTTTTACATTTTATGAAACAGGAAATCAAGATAAGCCACTGAGATTTTTTTTTAATTTAGTCACTCAGCTTTGCCACAAAATTTACCTCATTTCCATGTGAGGCTTGTATAGAGCCATCAGCCAAGGATAATATTAAAAAAGAACTATACTACTTTGGTTGTTAATCACAGTCCTCTGAAATTCCTGGATACTATTCAAGTGTACACACCTAAAATGGGCATGTTACCCAGTTGTTTTATTAGTAGGTACCAGATGGCAGCACACTGTAGACCGTCTTTGCAGATCTTCCCTTCCAGGGGTACCAGATGGTATTACTAAGAACCATGGAAGTGAAAATGCCAGTTTCTCCCTAAGCTTACAATGTCATATATTTGTGACTTGGCGGTGTTGAATTATGTTGCATGGTTAAATTACTATCTGTACCTAAAGATTAATAAAGTAGCTAGATGGTTGTTTTGACCATCGTTTCTATTTTAGATATTTTTAAAATTTGTAATTAGGAGCAATTTTGATCTTGTAATTCACTGATACCAACTTATGAACGCAGAAATGCAGTCATGAATATCTTTAACCTTGAAATGTCCTCTCCCTCCCACTCAAATAGGTAAGGCTCATTCATGGTCATGCATTTTGTCAATTATTTATTTGATTTGATATTACTAACATACTACTGCTGAAATTCTTTGTTAGCAGTGATATTTCAGTGGTCAGGTATGCTCCCTTTTAACTGAGAGCCATATGTTTTTTTCAAACAGTGTTTAGTGTTACTTGCAGACAAATCAAATTCCGTTTAGAGAAGAGGAACAGAGTAACAGAACCTCAGATATTAGGATAAAATGTATCAGTCATACCAATTCTTCCATGAGATAAAGAGTTTCCATTATATCCAGCAAATATAGAAAACATTTCTTTCTTTTTTTTTTTTTTTTGAGACAGAGTCTCACTGTGTTGCCCTGGCTAGAGTGAGTGCCGTGGCGTCAGCCTAGCTCACAGCAACCTCACACTCCTGGGCTCAAGCAATCCTTCTGTCTCAGCCTCTGGAGTAGCTGGGACTACAGGCATGCACCACCATGCCTGGCTAATTTTTTCTATATATTTTTAGTTGTCCGATTCATTTCTTTCTATTTTTAGTTGAGACGGAGTCTCTCGCTCTTGCTCAGGCTGGTTTCGAACTCCTGAGCTCAAACAATCCGCTCGCCTCGGCCTCCCAGAGTGCTTGGATTACAGGCGTGAGCCACCGCACCCGGCCTAGAAAACATTTCTTAAGTAGCATGAACAAATTGCAGCCCTTCAAGTCTCCCCTAGGGTCGACTTCCCAGTCATTGACTTTATCTTTCAACTCTAATTTCTAATTTCTAGCTTAAGCCCCTTCTTATTTGGTTCTCATTGCAAAGTAAGGATAGGTGATTCTCTCTTGCATCATTCAACACTATGGATTGTATTTATCACACTTCAGCAATTAGTCACTAAATCAAAAAAATAATTCATTGACGGTGGTGGACATTGGATTTCTCAGCAAGCTGTAAACTTCACAAAAAATTATTTCTTGATAAATTCTGCCAAGATATTAATAAAACTTAAATGGACATTTTAATAGATTTAAAGCTTCCGCTAGGTGTAATTTCTAGAAAGAATCTTACTCTGCAATTTCTAGAGGAAACATAGATGATTCACTTGTCTTTGTTTAAAGTTCCATTAAAATGGAAACTATATAAATCATAACAGTACACTTAGGACGTCTTTTGTCTTGGCATTTGTGTTTCAGCATCAGAATTATTTACTATCATTGGAATTAAGACACTTCTAAAATGAAATGTGGCTGTTCTGTAGCAGGAACCAAAAGAAACAGTTGTATCTAGAAAAAAGAATCATAATTGGCAGCTTGAAATTATGCATGGTAGAATCTGAAAAAGATATGAAAGTCCAATATTAAAAGATTATTAGAAAAAACTATATTTTTAACATATATTGATTGGAGTTGATTTTGCAATGTTTTAGAACAGGAAAAAAAAATAGCTTATGACTGCTCTTGTGAATATCTTTATAGCTAGGGTAAAAATTAACTAGTGTTTCTTTATGACTTTGACGATATTAAAACAGACCATATTATCTGAAGCATTTGTCAGAGAGACAGAAGCCAATGTGGAAAAAAATTAACTATATTTTGATGTCTGCTTTAAGCTTAGGATAGGCAAGCAGTTTCTAAGCAGGAAATGTGTATATAAAAGCATTTATCTTACAAAATGTGTACTTAAGACAAAAAAAAAGAAAGGTAACTTCTTCATTTCAGCCAAGCTAAAATCAGTCACAAGAAAATCAGAATGGCAGTTGCCCTGAACAACAGGAAAATTAGCACATGCAAGGAAAGCATTAAAAGAAAATTAGTCTCTTCATGGAACCTGGGGATGTTTTGTTGTAGGTCAATTATCAAAAGCAGGACTTTTTTACTGCACTGCAATCATGTAATAGAAATGTTTGCTATTGTTGCAGAAGAAAAGGCTAAGATACAGTCACACTCTGTGCTCTGTATACCACCCAAACCTCAAAAAATGTCCAAGAGGTCATTTCTCCAAAAAACAGGTCATTTCTCCAAAGACAGCAACATCTATTTTGAGGCACTTTCATATACAACAGTTTGTAACTTTGTAGGATAAAACATTAGTGGTGGATTTGAAAGAATTCTGGGCAATAAAATTGACTTTGTTGCCCTTTTTTGGTGGAAGGGAGGGCATTCAGCTCATTTCCAAGGGACAATTTCCTCATCTAAGCCTGAGAGTTTATGATCATTTTTTAAAGAAATTTTAAAAACTTTAACTCCTACCCTTCTCTTGCACATTGCATTGATGGTATACCAGGGATATTGTTTATTTTTTAATACATTAGATTTTCATTCAGATCCTAAAAATGCAAAAATTTGATAGGTTAGCTTTTTAAGAGAGTTATCAGTACCATAGTATCTAAATGATTAGTAAATGGGTAGCTTTCTCTTTGAAATTGGTGTTATCCTTGGCAGATAGCACTGTATCATGCTCTTCACCAAGTTATGTTCTGTGATACTATAATGAAAAAGCCTGCTAACTTGTGAGCCTATAGTCAACATTACTACTGCTCAAAACAAACCTTTATTAAGAACAGAATTGTTAAGGGGGGAAAGAGTAAAATAATATTTCATACAAATGTAATTATGATTGTTCCATTAAAGTGTATGCTGAGTATATATTGATCCATATTCAAACTTTATTTTGCATTAACTTGTTAAGTAATTCCTTTTAGCAATCCTGCATCTCATTTTACTGGTACTACCTCTGAAACATGCTATCACCTTAAAACCACATCAGATTGTAATGTGAATTTTTGTAGGGTTTTTATTTAAACTTTTGTAGAGGCAATAAATGATTTCCAACTAATAGACATCTATTTCTTTCTTCTAATGTTTCTTTTTCTAAGTCTTTGTGTCGTAAGCACTTTTCCCCATTTAAAGTGAATTATTTCCCCCCCAAAATAAGGTTTTGATAAAAAGAAAAATGTAAAGTTATAATAAGGTGATGGGAGTCAAAGAAATGAGAACATGAAGTGCTCATGTGAAAATCTGGTTGACTTACAAACTGACATGTATATCACCCTTAATCAACTTTACTTAACAAAGAACTGCTACAACATGAATGGAATAAAGTGAGTATTCTGTAACAGATAACAGATTTGTCCACAGCAATGTATTTAAATGGTAAAATCAGAAAGCAAATTGTCATAGTATAAACAAAGAATGGTATTTAAAACAGATTTTTTTATTTTTTTACTTAAGAATGTTGCATCTAACTTTTCCTGGCTCTCTTTGACACCAGTTGAACATGCTTTTAATTTGGATGAAATATGTCCATGCCTTTTTGTCAAGGCCTTCTACCAATTAAAACTCTTCATGTTACCTAAAAGTGTGGGCAGAAAAGGGGAGGGCATGGGGTGAGTTTCAAATAGCATAACTACAATAGCAGTTTTCTTTCCCAGTTGATAAATTTTCAAGGATGTTGCAAGAAGAAAATATTAATAACATACAAACCTGCACTTCAAATGACCCAAATCTTTCTCTGATTTGCAAAAATATTGACTTAAGATAGTAAAATCCTTTGATTTTATAAAAGTGAATGGGGATCATTACAAATCTATTTATAGGACAAGTCAATGGATTAGAATACCCATAAGATTAAATGATAGTTTTTACATCCTTGAAACATAAGGAGTTTTTACATTTTTGTTGCTGATATCTTTTTATAAAAGTAATAGATGTTCATTGCAGAAATTTCAGAAAATGTAGAAAATGTAAAGAAAAGCAAAACCATTTGTAATCCTACCACCCAACAACATTGTGAACATGTTAGTATATTTCATTCTAGTCATTTATTCTGCATATTATACACTCATATATGTATTTAGCAAGATTGGGATTATACTGAATATGCAGTTGTATGTCCTGTTTTTTCTCTTAGCAATGTATTGAGAATATTTTCTCATGTGACTATTTGTCACCAAGATATTTCATCCTCAATTACATTTTGACCTAATGGGAAATACATTTTTCTAAACTTATACAAGAAACAAAAAGCAAAACTTCTATTGATGAAAATACATTTATTCTAGAGAATTCAGGAGTAGCTGCTTTACATAAAACTTATACCTTTGAACCTAGATTTAAAACAAATGATGCTGCTTATTTATCTTCACAATAATAAAGTTGCTATACTTTGGCTGCAAGTTATAAGGCACTTCTCTTTAATACTACTACCTAAGAAATGTTTCTATTAGCTACACTAGTAAATCATGCTAAACTTAAGAAAATAGAATAAAACTCATTTTTATCTTAGAAAGGTTTCCCATTGGGTACACCAACATGCACTTGTAACAATATTTTTTTTAAGTAAATCAATTGGCATGCAAGTCCAGTTTTTCTTCAAAAAAATAAGGTTGTTTCTTTTTATTATAGTGTTCTGTTTCAGCCAGTTTGTTAGAAAGTTCGGGAAGTTTTGTCCATTCTGGATTTTGTTGTGAAATAGCAATCAATATTTATATTTCCATTTTATAATGTAATACGATGTATATCAAGACTATTATAATCAAGTACCTCCTTTGAGATTTAGGCTATATGAAACTCTAATCTTTCCTAATACTTAAGTCACTCCCTAGTTAAAAGTTAGGTCTTTAGGGAGGCCTATTAATTCTTTCAAGCAATTAAGAGACCACTTCAGTGCACTGCTTCAATAATGTTGAATCTGGTATCAATAATACTTGTTAACTTAAATTGAGTAGCTCACAGTTCTAAGACTTAGAGCACAGGTTTGATCTCCATTCAGATCAGTACGTTTATATAAGGAAAAAAAAAACTCTGCTACAGGATCACCAAGTACCTGTATTCCTAATCTTGTTTTGTAGTCTGTTACTAGTCACAGAGGACCAGGGAGGAGATATGGGTTGATATATTTTTATATGTTGTTTAAATGGATAAAATAATCAATGCTGGGAAGTTTCTCCTGTCCATTCTAACCCCATCCATGCCTCTTTTGGAAGTTAATTAGTTGTAATTTATTGGGGATAATTTTTTATAAGATGCAATCATCCCTGAAAAAGATAAGGGAGCTGATGAGGCATTCATACCATAGTGGCATTCGCTTAATCAGGGGCATTCTTTACAACATTGAGTCAAGAGCAGGGCACTGAGAGAAAGATAGCTGGGGAGGTGGATGATTAAAAATGGAGAGGGATAAATAAAAAATCTCTAGAAGTCTTGAGGGAATCATCACAATGAATGCCTCTAAGTGGCTGGTGGGCAGAGGAGAGGAAATAATTCTAGACTCTAAAATCCAGATGGCTAAAGGTATGTATAGTAGTATAGTGTAGGAATTAGGATGGAATATTGTAGGAGTTACATTTTGGGGTCAAATCTCAGTTTTAACACTTACTGGCTGTGTGATCTTCACAAGTTATTTGGCCTCCTTGAGCTTCAATTTCTTTGCAAAATGTGAATAATGGTAGATAGTATCTATTTTACAGAATTTTAATGAAGAATATGATAACCTGTCATAACATGCTTAGCACAGTGCCTAGTACACAGTAAGTGCTCAGTAAAAGTTAGCTAACACTATTATTATTACTTTCGGAAAAGGAGATTGAAGGTAGCCAAAGACTACTCTAACCTAACAATTTTGCCCTGGTAGAGACGACTCAATGCAAACATATAGGAGAATCAAAACACAACTCAAAACAATTTCACCTACATATAATATCTGATTAGCAGAGTTTTCATATCCAAAGGGCATCACAGTTTTATAGTTAGTGTCTTTGATGCTCTTCTTATTGCCTGAGATAGTTAAAAGCCCTTCCTCTCTATCAAAGAGGTGCTTTGGGAACTGGCAAATCTGGCTCATTATCTTGCATTGAATAAGAAATCAGTGCCGTATAATGTATTTCATTCACCTTTGTTGATCCATTATCTCTTATGTATACAGTTTTATAATCTTGTATGAAGCAAACCCACTGTGTAAAAAGCTATTTCTTTAAAAATTCATTTGATTGTTTATATATCAAATGTTGATCTCCAGCTTAGTGTGTGTATGTGCATACAGGTGAATTTCTGACACAGATCTTTTAAATTACCTACAGAAATTTTAGTTTACTTTGTTTTAGCTTGTCATTAGTTTCCAATCAAATGAATGCTAGCCAGTTATTATTGGTTCTGGAATATACAAACTAATCTATTTTGATAAAATATGTTTTATTTATCATATGAATCTGCACCATTGTTTTTCTAACTGCATGTTTCATATTTACATGCAGCTTTCCTCCCAGTCTATTCATGAATATGCATTTTGCTTTCTAATGGTTATTCTTTCTAATCATGTAACATTTGAAAATATTTAGTTCACCCCTCTATTAAGGATTGCACAATCTGTATCTACACTGGCACACTGGGTCAGAGGAAAGAGCCATTTATCTTCATTAAGCCAGTTACACAACGCTATTTTTCTAAATATACTACTATAGGTGCTGGAGAAATTAGATAAATATTTCAGTAGATTCATTTTCTTATATGGCCTCATAAACTTTTGTATTCATTTTCCATTTTTAAAGCATTAGCATGCATGTTAACAACAACAACAACAAAACAGCAACAATAACAAAAGGTTAAGACATAAAAAGCAAACGACCTCAGGTTCACTCAGATAAAAAACACTGACCTATTTCTATACAAATGGTTGCTGGAAATTGGTAAGAAAAAGAGAGTTTAGGTACAGGAATTTTAAAAACTCTAGAACCAAGACAATATCAAGTTTGAAATGTAATAAAACTACTATCCAAGAATTACTGTTTCTCCTTATCCTAATTGGAAACTCATAATATTCTAGACTTATTCCCCTATCTTTTTTTTTTTTTTTTTTTGGTTTTTTCTTGGGATCTGCCTAATGCATTGCTGCAAATGAGGAGGTTTTGCAGGTATTTTGTTTTGGCTTCTTGCTTCTGTCTTTTGCTGGAAATATCTCTCTTCTCCTTAAGTTTCTACAATTCTTTGAAATTTTTCAGCAGCTTAACTATAACCAATACATACTGGCCTTTCTGGATATGGAGCCTGAATTAAAAAAAAAATAAAATATTCTTTTTTATACCTAAAGAGCATTTAGCAGTTTACCAAGGGTGTTTATAATCACTATTTCTTCTGATTCTCACAATAACTACCTGAGATAGATAAAGCAGCCTTATCTTTCCTATTTTAAGATGAGGAAAATGAGGCTCATAAAGAATTAAATGATTTGCCTCTAGTCATATAGACTAATAAATATTAGAACTGATAATCAAATCCAAGATTCTAACTCCAAGTTCAGCATTCTTTTTATTGGCCACCATTGCATCAGTTAAAAGCAGAATATTATACTACAACAAAATATTCTACTACATATTTAAGAACAATTATAATGGACTTTCATCACTGAGAATGACAGGTAAATGAGCCATTTAATGATCAAATTGCAAGATTCCTTCCAGCTCTAAGATTCTTGGACTTCTCTTGAGAGAGAGAGAAAAAAAATATTCCATCCAACAACTAACATCTCTTCAAGCAAACTGACTTTAAGAAGAATATTTGTCTTGAGGTAATTGATTTACAGTTACTGGGAATTAGCAATGAATTATCTCAAAATTGCTAGAAGAAACCATTTTAAATGTCCCCACTGTAAAAGAAAAATGATAAATATTTGAGGTGATGGATATGCTAGTTACCTTTATTTTATCATTGCACAATGTGCACATGTATTGAAACATTAGACAGTATGCCATAAATAAGTACAATTATTATTTATCAATTAAAATAAAACTTACTGAAAAGCTAATAAGCATATTGTTAAGTGTTCAAATTTTTTAAATGAATCTATCTGTAGGTTAATAAGTTTGATTTCTAGACCCATTCTAGACTTTGCATGCGAATATGTTGAAAATAAATGTACGTCACCTTGACAAGAGAAGGCACAGTACCAACAGTACCTGACATGGTCTCTGAAAAGGACTATATACTTAGTAAATACTTGTTTAATGGATAGATAGATGGTGGATGGGTGAAGGGTGGATAGATGAAGATGGTAGATATCAAGAATTCTGTTCTATATGGGTGAGTGTAGAAGAAAGAGACTACTTAAAACAACTGATTTGGTTGACATTTTCATTTTTTAAAATTTTTAGTGGGAATAATATAAAGCAATAGCCCCCATACCCAACGGTTTTACAGGCAGACGTGTATGTGTGTGTGCGCACGCATGCGCACAGGCATGTGAGAAAATGAAGTGGAGCTAGAATGAAGAAATAAAACTCTTATTGTTAAAATCTACCAAAGAACAGTTCTCATACTTACATATATTATCCCTGTAAGAAGGCATCCTACCTAACTTTGAAATTGGGCAAATAGCTGAGACTGACTTGGGTGACCTCCTTCTATCTTTCTTCTGATCCTAGTCTTTTGGAAGGCATTTGCTCAAAATCTTATTCATATTTCCTAAACCAGAGTTTGATACTTTTTGATTTGTACTGATCTTTGGAAATTAAAACAAAATAAAACATAAGCAAATCTCTGGTCAGTGGCATGAAGGGCAGACAACAAAAGGAAATGTCTTATATCTGCTATTGTCTGTTTTACTCCAAATTTTCCATTGCTAGCAAAAACACAGATTTTCCAAACATGCCAAAACTATTTTCTACAGGATCAGAAAAAATCTTTGAATAAAACTTATCTCTAGGACTCTACCTTTAGTTATGATTGGATTTTAAACTAAAATAACATAACGTAAATATAATATAAAAAGTAATATAACTGTATTAAAAGGTCAGGAAATAATGGATTCAGGGTGAACTTCTAAGTCATCAAGCCTAACCACTGCTTCCCTGCAGTATTGCACAAAACTTCTCTTTCTTCAGAAAGGAATATAGTTTGGCTGAATTATTCTGACATTCAAAGCTTTCCACAGTATGCACTCAACCATTTTGACTTCCTGTGGATCTTATGTTCTAATTATATTGCACTATCTAGATTTCCCATGTACCTTCCTACCTTATACGCCTTTGCTCATGTGCTACTTTTGCTTAGAATCTTTGAACCTCATCTCTGCTTGTCCAAATTGTCCCCATATTTAAAAGTCCAGATCAAATGCCACCTCCATGAATTCTTGTAGATTCTCACAGAACTTTACTTCTAACTCTCTCACCTTTCTGTTCACTCTGCCTTCTATGTTAGGTGTCTGTGCACTTCCTATTCACTTTGCACCTTCCAGTGTCTTGCCCAAAGTAGGTGCTCAGTAAATATCTTTTGAATGCTCTCAGATGTTCTATATTTTCTATTAGGTATAACCAATCATTCATTCACTCATTTAACAAATGTTTACTGGAGATATAGCATTGAACATGACAGACAACATCTCTATCTTCTTAAAGATTGATTTCTAATGAAGGAGACAAAAAATAATCAATATATAATTAAGGGAGTGATAAAGTTCTACAGAGGTTGGAAACTCCCTGGGTGTAGGGCAAGTGTCACATTCATCTTTATTTCACCATAGTGCCAATAAATGTGTTGAGGGTTTTGAATGTTTTTCATTTTAACAACAACGAATTAATAATAATACCTCAAATTTCTTATTGCATTTAGCAATTTTAAAGTATTTTTTAACCCTTCTGATTTGATCCTCACAATATCCTTGTGAACTAGATATGATTGTTAGTGTTCCCATTTCACAGATGAGGCAGATAAGATCCAGGGAGCGTCTTTATTCAATATTAAAAAGTGGTTTACACTTGGTCATTCATTCATTTAAGAAATATTTACTGATAGACTACTGTATGAGAACTGTATGAGACTAAATAAGATATGATCCTAAGAAGTTCATGATTAAAAAGAGGAAAGGTGTAGAATTAACTATAACCCAAAGCAATATGATCTCAGTTCCCTAAGAATGATGTCAATATGGCAATCTCGTAGTTCAGGAGAGGGAGAGTTTCCCTCTGCTGAGGAGAATAGAATAAAATGTGAGGAAGTATTTGGGCATTTAAGCTAGGTCTGGATTTTTCCTCATTTATAATGACAATGTGGAGATTATCTCAAATGGTTCCCACTGAGAGAAATGGCCCTGCCATTTTGTCTCACACATTATAGAAGGCATGACTATAAAGCATTGGGACTGATTTCTTTATGTGGCTCATAAAGTAGCTCTGGTGACAGTTCCAAAAGAGAAGCTCTTGCATTGTTTAGAGCAAAGGCAGCATTATTAGAATAAAATGTGTAGCTTCCCAAAGTTATTACTTTGAAGGGAAAACCACTCATTTGACTGTATAGTCCAAATACTTTATAGTAAATGACATCTCATTTTCAGATAAGGATTACTTTTGCTTAACAAGAGTATTGTCCCCTGTGTGATTACATCATATACCAGGAACTGAGAGCACATACAATAACATCCTCGGTCTATATTGTAACCTTCTGTATTCTATCATCTTAAAGGAAAAGGTGAAGGGGGCTAGGGGTTGAGTTGCTATGACACAGAGCCTTTGGGACTCCTGAGAACCTCCTGAGTAAGATAAAGCTCCTGTGTTCCAAGAGACAGGAGGCCAATGTAATAATATCTGGAGTGAGACTGTGTAACTATAAATGTGAGAGTACAAGATTAAGAATTTTGAATGAGCCATACTTCCTTTTTTGACTACAGTGGTTATAACTACAGAAATAAAATAATTTTATACAGATCATATGACTAAGTCAAAATATGACTTACAATTAAATCATATTGTAAAGATGGAAATATTAATACAATATCTTAGAAATATATGCAAAGATGGGAACTTTTAAAGTACCTGATAAAAATGACTTTGGAAGCAAACAGCATGACATGTAATGGAATTTACTTCTCATTTAATTACTGATAAAATATATTTTTAAATAAGCTAATCATTCTTTCTGAAATATTTTTTGAAAATTGTGATTAAATACACAATATAAAATTTACTCCCTTAGCTATTTTTAAGTTCAGTAGTGTTAACTATATTCATATTGTTACATAACAGATTTCTAGAACATTTTCATCTAGCAAAACTGAAACTCTATACCCATCGAACAACAAATCCCAATTCCCCTCTCCCCTCAGCTCTTGGCAACCACTATTCTACTTTCTGTTTCCATGATTTTTGACTGCTCGAGATAGCTCGTATAAGTAGAATCACAGTTTTTAGCCCTTTGTGACTGCCTTATTTCACTCAGCATAATGTCCACAAGGGTCATCTACGTTGTAGCATGTGACAGGTTTTCCTTCTATTTTAAGGCTGAATACTATTACATTGTATGTGTATACCACAATTTTTTGTATTCATTCGTCTATCAATGAACGCTTGGACTGCTTCCACCTCCTGGCTATTGTGAATAATGCTGCAATGAGCATGGGTATACAAATATCTCTTTTGAGATAATGATTTCAATTCTTTTGGATATATATACACCCAAAAGTGAAATTGCTGTATCACATGGTAATTCTATTTTTAGTTTTTTGAGAAACCTCCATTCGGTTTTCCATGGTGTCTGCACCATTTTACATTCTCACTAGCAGTACACAAGTGTTCCAATTTCTCCCACATTCTCACCAATACTTACTATTTTGGTTTTAATTTTTGAGGTTTTTTTTTGGTAGTGACCATCGTATTGTGATCTTTATTTGCATTTCTCTAATGGTCAATGATGTTGAGCATCTTTTCATAAGCTTGTTGGACATTATATGTCTTCTTTGGGGAAATGTCTATGCAGGTCCTTTGCACATTTTTCAATCAAGTTATTTGTATTTTGTTGTTGAGTTGTAATCCTTTATGTATTATGGATATTAAGCTTTTATCAAATATATGGTTTGTAATTACTTTGTATTTCATAAGTTTCCTTTTCATTCTGTTGATTGTTTCTTTTGATATGCAGGAGTTTTTTTAGTTTGGTGTATTCTCATTTGTCTATTTTTGCTTTTTTTTTGTCTGTGCATTTAGTGTCATATCGAAGAAATCACTGATAAATCCAATGCCATGAAGCATTTCCTCTATGTTTTCTTCTAAGATTTTTATAGTTTTGGGTCTTATGTTTAGGTTTTTAATCCATTTTCAGTTAATTTTCATATATAGTGTAAAGTGAGAGTTCAACTTCATTTTTTTTCATGTGTATATCCAGTTTTACCAACATCATTTGTTAAAGAATCCATGTGTCCTTTCCCCATTGTGTGGTCTTGTCACTCCTATCAAAGATCAATTGACCATATATGTTAGGATTTATTTCTTGGCTCTCTATTCTGTTCCATTGGTCTATGTGTCTGTCTTTCTACCAGTACTACATTGTTTAGATTACCATAGCTTTGTAATATATTTTGAAATGAGAAAGTAAGAGTCCTCCAACTTTGTTCTTTTTCAGGATTGTCTTGCCAATTCATAGTCTTTTGAGATTCTATATGAATTTTGGAATACTTACTATTTCTGTAAAAAATGTCATCGGGATTTTGACAGGGATTGCATTGAATTTGTGGATCACTTTGGACAGTATGGACAAAAATATTATTTTAAAAGTTTTCTGTAATACTTAATAATAAATAAATGGTATATGTAGTTGGTAAGATGAAACATTGTTACATATATATTATTTCCTTCATTTTATAGATTTTCCTAGTCTTTTTTCTGTTGCTATAACAGAATACTCAAGACTGGGTAATTTATAAAGAAAAGAAATTTATCTCTCACAGTTCTGGCGACTGGGAAATTCAAGAGCATGACACAGGCACCTGCTGAGGATTGGCCCATGGCCAAAAGATGGAGGGTGGAAGGGCAAGAGAAAGCAAGAACACAAGAGAGATAGAGAGAAAAAGGGACCAAACTATTGCCATAAATAACCCACTCTTGGGATTAATCCATTCATTATGGTGGAGATCTCATGACCTAATCACCTCTTAAAGGCCCCAGCCCCAATACCATTACATTGGCAACTAAATATCAACATGAGTTTTGGCAGGGACATTCAAAACATAGCACATATGGATAATCTGAAAAGTGAGAGGTAGATTTGACTACATTTTAAACAATGAGAAATGGTACTACCTCCTAGTTCTTTGGAGAACTAGATCACAATACTTCAATATTCTCTCTTTCCAGTTTTTAGACAATGGGAATTTTTAAAATTTTTTTTTTATTTCAGCATATTATGGGGGTACAAATGTTTAGGTTACATATAGGCAATGGGAAATTATTAATGATTCTGATCTATGTCTTCATAAAGTATATAGTCAGTGTATACATATTTGAGTCAGGAGATGAAACCCACAAATAGGCCAGCTCTCAGCCTGTTTGTGTGAACTGTCATAGAATCCCTTTTTACTAACCACTCATGGCTCTAGTAGTATGATCTCAGGGGACTACTGGCTGACTTGGAAGTGACCATATTGAGGATTTGGTGCTTGAATTCACATGGATACATAGAGGAGACTTAAAAATATAATGATAAAATATAATTTGATCCCATATTATGATGTTGATATAATTTCATAGTTTGTGTATGCATAAAAGTGAGCATGGCCTTTATCAAAAAGTCCCAAAACAATAAATGTTGGCGTGGATGTGGAGAAATAGGAACACTCTTACACTGCTGGTGGGGCTATAAACTAGTGCAACCTCTGTGGAAAGCAATATGGAGATACCTCAATGAGATACGAGTAGAACTACCATTTGATCCATCAATCCCATTACTGGGCATCTACCCAAAAGAACAAAAGACATTCTATAAAAAAGACACCTGCACTAGAATGTTTATAGCAGCACAATTCACAATTGCAAAGATACGGAAATAACCCAAGTGCCCATCAATACATGAGTGGATTAATAAACTGTGGTATATGTATACCATGGAGTGCTATTCAGCTATAAGAAACAATGGTGATACAGCTCCTCTTGTATTTTCCTGGATAGAGCTGGAACCCATTCTACTAAGTGAAGTATCCCAAGAACAGAAAAATAAGCACCACAGGTACTCACCAGCAAATTGGTTTCACTGATCAACACGTAAGTACACATATAAGAATAACATTTACTGGTCGTTGGGCAGGTGGGAGGGGGGAGGAGGGGATGGGTACATACATATATAATGAGTGTGATGCGTACCATCTGGGGGATGGACACGCTTGAAGCTCTGACTAGGGGGGGAAAGGGGTGGAAGGGCAACATATGTAACCTAAACATCTGTGCCCCCATAATATGCTGAAATAATAAAAAAGAAAAAGAAAAAAAAATAAGGCCATCTGGAAGTTACAGTACTCACCGAATTTTAACACGTCATGATAAAAACAAAGAGCTATGCTTTGAATAAAATCTGATATCCCCAATCTCCTGACATAAAAAGCCATTAATCCTATGAAAATATTTTTTCTGTCTATAATAAAATATTTCATCTGCAAGGTGCATGCTAGAAATATTTCCTGAAGATATTGAGGCTGAATTTACTTGATAAATAAATAACTGATCGATTCTGTCAGGAAAGTGAAGAGAATCTGTCAAACTTTTTGGCTGTAAGATTCAATTGATCTATCAGCTCAGGCAAAGCAGCTAACCTGATACTCTTATGTACCTGTAACCTTTAAAAAGGTTCTATCTTTGGAAGTGTAAAGTCTTATATTTTGTTCATCTCAAGCATTGGGCTTTGTGAAATGAAAGAGATGATACTGCTCTTCTCTGTGATCAGTTGTTTTTGTTTTTGTTTTGTTTTTAACTGCATTCACTACAAGGGGGTAGCACAGCAATACAGATTCATTCATGTTGCTTCTGGAGAGCTCATAAACATTCAAGAGGTCTTCCCAAGATCCTCTCTGGGCTTTGACTTCATGGGTGTGTAAAATTTTTACTTGCACTTGACCAAGGTGTTAAAAAGTCAGGCACATTTCCAGGATGATTTTCAGCCTGACCTTTAGTGCAACGTCAGTCTGAGTTTCTGAGAACACATTAGAAAATTGCATTTTCTTTCAAAATAAGGTCAAGATGTGATGGGTGGAAAGGTTCAGAGAAGGTCCACCCAGAGGCAATTCTTCATGCCTAGACTTCTAATATTGGTGTTTGAACTAAACCTCTGACCACTGGCAGCATCATCTGTTTGCTCCAGTGTGCTGTAGAGAATATTATTTCTACATGTGTCATGATGCAGAAAACCTTGCCAAGCACTGCCTACTCTAAAGGGATTATCAGAAATGATAGTATTGCTCGAAGATATTTGCATGGTCACTAACCTGCTCAATCCATTCAACCAGCAATAATATTTGAGGAAGTCAATGCTTCTCATTGGACAAAGTTTCAAGCCACTGCTATGTAGAATGACAAACAGGCTGGGCCCAAAGCTGTGCCATAACTTTCCCTTTCCAGGAGCATATTAAGAAACCTGAGTTAGCTAACATGCCAGATAGGCTATCTTGGTTGGAATGTTCAAGCATATATTTCTCCCACCACTACATATGATATGGAAAAACCTAAGTCTTTTGGGATGGGGAGTGGGCATACTGATTTCTATGAAGCCATTGTTGCCTTTGTGACTCTAGCAAGTTCATGACCCAAAACTGCTAGATTTAATGAGATATAAATTTACCACAACTGGCCTAGCTCTTTCCTGAATTCAACTCAACAAGCAACTCATAAAGCATCTTCTCTGTATACAGCACAGCTTGATGTTATGGAAAATAAATACATAAATAAGACACAGTCTCTATCTTCACAGTACTTTTTATTTTAGTAGGGAGATAAAGACAAATATACCAACAATTATAATATTAAGCAGAATAAGAGAAATAACATTCAAGAATATCATGGATACTCAAAGGAATTAAGGGAGACTTCATGGAAAAGATAGTGATTATTATAAACATTGGTGGATTAATAGAATTCTGATTGACAGAGATAAAAGATAATGGGTAATGTTACTTTTTAATTTTTTTCAGGGTATTACAAGGGTACAAACATTATGGTTACATTTTATGACTTTGCCTCACCCAAGCGAGAGTTAGAGGCATGCCCTTCCCCTCTACAATGCTCCCCATGTCCTTTAGTTGTGGGTTTACCCCCGTCTCATCCCCCTAATCTCCGGAGAGTATTACTGGCATGTGAGTACCCTAGTGTTAATCAGTTAGTACCAATTTGATGGCGAGTACAAATGGAGCCCATTCTTCCAATCTTGTGATACCTCACTTCAGATAATGGGCTCAAGTTCAATCCAGGAAAATATAAGAGGTGCTAGATCACTGTCGTTTCTTATAAATGAGTAATATTCCCTTGTATACATATACCAAATTTTAAAATCCACTCATGAATGATGGGCACTTGGATTATTTCCACATCCTTACAATAGTGGATTGTGCTACCATAAACATTCGAGTGCAAATGTCTCTATTATAGAATATATTTTGCTCTTTTGGGTAGATTCCTAATAGTGCTATTGCTGGATCAAATGGTATTTCTATTTTTAGCTCTTTGAGGTATCTCCAAATTCTTTTCCACAGAGTTTGCACTAATTTGCAGTCCCACCAGCAGTGTAAGAAAGTTCCTGTCTCTCCACATCGTCGCCAGCATTTGTTGTTTTGGGATTTTTTGATAGAGGCCAATCTCACTGGAGTTAGGTGATATCTCATTGTGGTTTTGATTTGGATTTCTCTAATGATTAGAGATGTTGAGCATTTTTTTATATGTTTGCTGACCATTATTCTGTCTTCTTTTGAAAAGTTTCTGTTCATTTCCTTTGCCCATTTATTGTTGGGGTTGTTTGATTTTTTTCTTGTTGTTTTTTTTAAGTTCTAGATAGATTCTTGTTATCAGCCCTTTATCGGAAGTGTAGAGAGAAAATATTTTCTCCCATTCTGTAGGTTGTCTATTCACTCTAATGATAGTTTCATTTGCTGTGCAAAAGCTTTTAAATTTCATAAGATCCCATTTATTTATTTTTGTTGCTGCGGTGATTGCTTTCGGGGTCTTCTTCAAAAATTCTTTGCCTAAGCCAATGTCTGAAAGGGTCTTCCAAAAATCTTTTTCTAGAATTCTTAACTTTTGATGCCTTAGGTTTAAGTCTGTTATCCATCATGAGTTGATTTTTGTGAGGTGAGAGGTGGGGATCCAGTTTCATCTTCTGCATGTAGCTATACAGTTTTCTCAGAACCATTTATTGAAAAGAGATTCTTTTCCCCAGTGTATATTTTTGTCTGCTTTGTCAAAGATTAGATTACTGTGTGCGGATTGTTTCAGCTCTAGATTCTCAGTCCTGTTCCAAAGGTCTATGTCTCTGTTCTTGTGCCAGTACCATGCTGTTTTAGTTATTATAGCCTTGTAGTACAGCTTGAAGTCTGGTAGACTGATACCTCCCAGTTTGTTCTTTTCACTTAAGATTGCTTCGGCTATACGAGGTCTTTTCTGGTTCCATAGAAAGCAGAGAATTATTTTTTCTACATCTGTAAAGAATGATGATGGCACTTTGATAGGGATTGCATTAATTCTGTAGATCAGTTTAGGTAGTATGGACATTGATTCTACCAATACATGAGCAAGGTAGATTTTTCCATCTGTTTACATCTTCTACAATTTCTTTTCTTAGTGTTTTGTAGTTCTCCCTGTATATGTCTCTCATATGTTTCATTAAATATATTCCCAGATATTTAATTTTCTTGAGGCTATTGTAAAAGGTATTGCGTTTTTTATTTGAATTTCGGCTTGACTGTTATTGGTGTATATCAATGTCTCTGATTTGTGTGCATTGATTTTGTATCCTGAGACTTTACTGAATTCATTTATCAATTCTAGGAGTCTCTTGGATGAATCTTTGGGGTTTTCTACATATAATATCATATTATCATCAAAGAGCGAGAGTTTGATCTTGTCTGCCTCCATTTGGATGCCCTTAATACCCCTCGCTTGTCTAATTGCTGTAGCAAGGATTTCGAGCACTATGCTTAATAGAAGTGGAGATAGTGGGCAACCTTGTCTGGTTCCAGTTCCAAGTGGGAATGGTTTCAATTTTTCCCCATTCAGTATAATAATGGCCATGGGGTTGTCATAAATGGACCTGATAATTTTAAGGAAGGATCCATCTATGCCTATTTGTTGAGAGTTTTTATCATAAAGGTGTGTTGGACTTTGTCAAATGCTTTTTCTGCATCTATTTAGAGAATCATATGGTCTCTGTTCTTGGTTTTATTTATAAAGCAAATTGCATTTATAGATTTGCATATGTTAAACCATCCTTGCATCCCTGGAATAAAGCCCACCTGGTCACGGTGAATTATTTTTTTGATGTGCTGCTGAATTATATTTGCTAAAATTTTGTTGAGGATTTTTGCATCTATATTCATGAGAGATATTGGTCTGTAGTTTTCTTTTTTTGTTGTGTCCTTTCCTGACTTTAGTAATCAGGTGATA